>JAULKK010000008.1:16140431-16154779 GCA_032355705.1 Rubia peregrina
CAGCAACTTGACTAGAAAGAGAATTGAATCTCTCATCTGAGTGCATCTGTTTATCCTTCAGCTCTCTAACCTCTTCATAAATACACACACATACATACATAAGGAGGACAAAGATCAGATTTCATATTATATAATAACATATATTAAGAACAATAAACATAAACAACAAAAATAAAATAGTGAAAGTGAAGAGGCCTGAAAGTGTCACCAAGAAAGAAACCAGGTACAGTAGAACCATTCAAAGGGAATACATATACCACAACGAGGATGGTTCAGCTCAGAAAAAGCAACAAATGAGAAAATTCACGAGAGTAAATCAAATCCGAAGATGAGAAAATCAAATCCGAAGATGAGAAAATTCACGCATTATTCCATGATGATAACAAAATAGATCAATGTAAGAGTTCATTGTCGACATGAACCAAACTAAATTACCATTTGAAGGACCTAAGTAATGTGATGGCTCCATATACAAAACCATTGTTTCTATTTCACTTATACGTGTACAATTCTCAAGAAACCAAATCCTATCCTATTAGATCGTAAGTATAGCCCTTCAAGATCTCAACATCAAATTCATAAAAGATACCATTTATCTTCGTTTGCCCAAATTCACCAAATAATCTACCTCTGCATATAGCCATATACAGCAATAAACTACATTTCTTCAAAATGCAGCCTTTATCAAGCTCATGAAAACAGAACATTAGTTTACAATCGTTGGTATTTAGTTTACAACACTTCAGAGTATTTTCCCATTATCTTGGATCCAATATACAAAAACAAAAAACCAGATCCAAAAGCTAGTTATAGATCATAATTCCAACGGGGTATAAGTCAATGAACCATTCTTTTCTTTACCTTAAACTACTCAAATCTTAAATGCCAAACAAAGTCAAGCTGAAACAGCCATATTAAACCAGAATATAAAGTTCCAAAAAAACAGGGGAGATAGAACAGAGCACTGACCATGGCTTTGGTCTTGGAATAAAAAGATCCGATAAAATTGGGAGTGTCCTCCTCCTTGAACCCGACGTCGGACCCGAGCGGATGACCTGAATCATACTCGAAAATGCACCCAGTTGCGTAGTTGATCAACATGACTACTAATCTTCAGCTCAACATGACATTAAAAGAAGCATTGCATTCATAGCTTGTAGGAGTTGCAAAAAAATTATGAACAATTGCAAGACTTTCCTGTCACATACCAGTGTCTTATCATGCAGAAATTAAACATTTCAAGATGTTGCATAAAACCACAGGTGTAAACAAGACATTCGAGGCATGAAATAGATAAACTTACGCTGCCACTGAAGGTCCTATCTTTGCTTATGTCGAGTGAAGGTGAGCTCACAGGTTGCAGCCGATGAGGGCCTTCACGAAGTAGCAAGTCTCGTCTTCTGTGTTGCCTTCTGGCACATCCACCACAAATGTTTCAGTCACCACTGTCCCTAGTCTGCCATCGATCATCTCTTGTCGAACGGTGAGTATTGAGGAGTAGTTCTGCAGGATCAAGAAAACAATGTAAGGTGCTACAACCATTCGTCCGTTCCACGTGAAAAGTCATGTTTACCACTAGTGCGTTCCACAGAAAGAATCGTGTTTGTAATACTGATATATTCTATGACAGCATAATTAACACTCAGTTCCATTAGAGGTGTCGTGTTTCGAGATTAAAGGGCTCACCTTGAGCCTGTGATCACCACCAACAATCTTGATGCCGAGAATGTGTTGCTCATCATCGAGAACTTCGAGCATTTCGGTGCTGGTAGTGGCTGGAAGGCCAGATCTCACATTCACTTCTCTAACACTCCCAATCTTGAGATCACCCTTCACAATGCACTTGCAAACAAAGGGCTTATAGTTCTGTGGCTCATCAAACCTCCTCACCAGTGACCAAACCTGGAAAAAACAGGAACAAACATCAATACTTCATCCAAAACTAACATAATCAGAACCACAAGAAAAATGAACCATTCATTGAAACACACACACAATCATGTAAATGAAAGACAGACACTCACATAAATCAATCAAAAACTGTTCTCATTTTCATATGAAACACACATACACACACAAAACCTCTCTGTAACAAAGGAAAACAGAACAGAGAAGCAAAAGATCAAAGTTGAACAATCAAGAAACCAACTTAAGCACCCAGAAAAGAATCGTTCAGCCACTAAACATGAAACCCACATCCCAAAATCCAATCTTATAATTTAAAAAAAATCACAGTTTACAATAAATCATCAGCCAAACTAACCACACACAAACACATACACACACAAGAATCTTCAACTAAACAATTCAATCTTAAAAACCCAGTAAATTAAGAAGAGAAATTACGATATCAAGAGGGGCCTTGATGTTTTTGACCACAGATGCAGAGCATTGGCGCCCTGTGACCTGCTGAGGGGTGGTGTTCATGGTACTCATGGATTCTTGCTGAACAGACACCATAAAAAACCAATCTTTTTCCCCTTTTCTTCTCTTTCACCAACAAAAACAGGATCAAATCCGAAACTGAAGCTAGATTTGAGATGGGTTTTTCTTGCTCTTGAGGGAATGGGGAAAGGGAGAGGAGTTGGTTTTTATTGTATTCTTCCTTGACTTCTAAGTGGCTCCAATGTATGGTGAATGCACTAAATGGTGGGAGTATGGGAGTTCTGGGGGAAAAAGGAGCTTTATCTACTGCTAGTAGTACAAGTTGCTCCAATTGGTCAAATGGTTGTTGCTTTATTGTTTAGGATCTTTTATAATGATTTTGATCTTAACAAAGAGTAAGGGCATTCATACATCGAGTTCTTTATTTAGTGTATATATATCCCTACTTTTTAAAAAGTGGACATATACCCCTTTATATTTTTAAAAAATGCACACATAACTCTTTCAATTTTTTTAAAAGTGTACATATACTCATATAATAGGAGATTGGCGTTTGAGTGCACAAACAAGGAATTGGGGGTATATATGCACTTTCGAAAAATAGAAGGGTATATTTGAACTAAACAAGGAGCACAAATGGACTTTACCCTTTAACAAATACTCCCCCGTCCCACTCTAAACTGCTTAATTATTTTTTGGGAGTCAAACTTTGTAAACTTTGACCGTAAAAATAAATTAATCTTACATAGAATAAAAAATATCATGTGAAATATTATTATATTAATTTTAACATCTATTTTTTAAATATTAATTTTTTAATACAATATTATTACATGAAACTAGAGATATTTACGGTCAAATATTTTTATTGCAGACCGTGAAAAAGTAAATAATCAATTTATAGTGGGACTGATGATGGAGTAAATAATGGAGTGCACTTAAGTTATTTGTTATTCAATTCATTTTTAAAAAAATGAAAAGTAGACTTTAAACAAGAATTTTTGAATAAGGTACAAGTGAACCTTAAAAAATTATATAGAGGATATAATTTTTACTTATATTTTCTCCTGTTTATTCAATTTTGCCTTCTTAAACAAATTCAGATAGTATGAGATTTTAGATGTGTGTACGGTTAATTATAAATTCTGAAGATTATTTTTGGATCAACAGATGTATGTAGTATGTCACAATGCTTATCTTCAATCAGTATATATCATAAGTATTTAAATTTAAGATATAATAAAAACTTATTTCAGACGTAGGTTATGTCAGCTCTAAGCTCGAAAATGACATATTACTATAACTGAAATCTGTTCGAATTCAGATAAATACATAATAAAAAATGATTATAGACATACGTTCTGTTGGATCAACAAATATATAGAGTACGTCACAATTATTATTTCTGATCAGTAACTCAGTATCATAAGTCTTCAGATACAATAAGATACAATATTTATAAAAAAAAATTAGACGTACGTTTTGTCAGATCTAAGTTTGGAAGCGACAAATTACTGTAACTTAAATATGTAAGTATTATGTCAAATTGCGTGTTCCGTTGACGGTAAGATTGAAATAAAAATATTACCAATTGCTATCTGTTAGTATTGCATCACATACTCGCAAATTTTCCTTTGTAGCAAATTCAAATTGTATGAAATTGTAGACTCATATTTTGTAGGTTTTAAATTTGTTTAATTACTTTTGAAAATGAACTATTAAGTGGGAAAATAGAGAGGAATTCATTTTTATTGTATTAGAGAGGAGTTCCTTGACTTGCAACTTGCTCCAATTTTTATTTTATTTTATTTTTTGAAAAAGCAACTTGCTCCAATTTGTCAAATGCTTTTTGCTTTTCAATTCAATTTTGTTTAATAATTTTATTTGTAAGAAACATGAGGGGGAAGAATTGACACCTCCTCCATTTTCTCTCAAAATTCACTCAAATTTTGTATCACACAAACAAACATAAGAGAGTAAAAATTAATTCCACTTAAATTATTTACCTTTTTAATTCAGTTTTCCAAAATAATCAAGTAGACTTTAAATGAGAACATCGAAATAAGGTATAACTGAACCTTTAAAATAAGGTAAAGTATATTTATTTACTTATATTTTTTCAAGTATTTTGTTCTTGAGAAAATTCTAATTGTATGGCAATTTAGGTGTGTGTTTCTTTAGTTATAAATTGAGAGATTAATTTAGATTGATAAGTGTAAGTAGTAGCTCAAAATGGTTATCTCTAATCATTATTACAAGTATCTTGATTTCATATATAAAAATAAAAATATAATTTCATGTTCCATTGGCTCTAAATTTATAATGTATAGATTGCTATGAGTGAAATATGTTAATATTGCGTCACATACTCATAATTTTTCCTTCTTAAAACAAATTCAAAATTTATGAGATTTTTTATTGGTGTTATATATGTTGGTTATAAATTTGAGAGATTACTTTAAATCGACAGTTGTAATTAGTAGGTACAAGTATTCATATATTAATTTTTCAGTAATACGTCACAAACGCGTGGATTTCCTTCTTAAACAAATTCAAATTGTACAATATTTTTAACGTAATTTATATTGGCTATAAATTTGGGTGATTACTTTAGATCGACAACTGTAAGTAGTATGTCACAATGTTTATCTCCGATCAGTATTGCAAGTATCTTAATTTTGTGTGTTCGATTGGATCTAAGTTCGAAAATAATAATTACTTCAATTGCTATTTTTAATAGTACGTGTTCTGTTATATGTCTGATCGGAAAAAAAAAGTTACTTAACTTAACATCTGCTTGTCTTGCTCATTCTATAGGCGCTAGCCCATAGTTACGAAAAGAAAATATTATTTTTAGCCGAAATATATGTTAGTATTGCTTCACATACTCACAAAAGTTAACCTATAACAATTTATTAAATTACAACAACATTAGAATAATTTATTTAAATAAATATAAATTGTATCTAATGATAAATAAACTATAATCATTTGAATTTAGCAAGTGAAACCTCCAAAATTTCATATTTTAGTTTTTCTACACTAATTTTAAGTAGTTAAGGTGAGCTTTCAAACTTCATATCTTATTTCTCTTTGCTTAATTCTTTCATACATAAAGAAAACAATATTCATCCAAGTAATTGTAAGCGAGTCTATCGTGTGGGAATCAACTAATTTCACTACCTCAATTACGGCAGAAGTTTAATATGCTACTGATTTTTAAAAATATGTTTATAATATTTATCAATATACATATATTTAACTAGCAATGATCAAGAACCTAATCCATATTGACACAGTCAAATTCAACCCGAAACTTGATATGACCCGAGAAATATGGACTCAAACCCAAACTCGACACGACCGAACTCAACCCAAAATCTGATTCTAACCCGAGAAACATCAACCTAAACTAGAACTCGACGAGACCAGATTCAACCAGAAACTTGAATATGACCCGATAATTCGATCTGAACCCAACCTGAAAATGAACCTGAAATCATTCTGAACTCGATCCAACTAGAACCCGATTAAGCCCGATAAATCAGTTATATAACCACACACGCAATCAATCCAAAGATGATGTAGTTATAAAAGTCAACTAGCATTTAATATGAACCAAGGCAACTTGGTTATGAGTCAAACTAATATGAATCTCCCTACGAAAATTCTGGATGCGTAATTTTGAAGAAGCACTCTTAACGAAAGTTGATCGAATCACCCACTTGAAATCAAGAAGACAAAAACGAAGTCTAGTCATGAACATAATTTTATGATATTCACTAATACGAGGGTCGAGTTCCACTTAATCCAAGCAATAGTTGCACCAAATTAACACAAAGAAGCGGTTCTAAGCACTAATTTATAGTGGACAAACCTAATGGTTTAACGCTAATTAAGGAAAGAGTATGAACTCAAATTCTTAAATATATGATTGGTAAGTATGTCAAAATTCGATGATGACCATCCCTATTTATAAGGATGGGTTCGGCCATCTCAAAACAGAAAGAAAATAATCTTTTGTAATTCCTGATAGAAACTGGAATGACTTATGACATTTTAAGAACCTAAAATCATATCAAAATAAATTTCCTAGTTTAACCTAAATGATGGCCAAATTCATCCAAGTAATTAAATCCAAATATTGCCTAATTTTTTTAATGAATATGTCTTATCTAAACTTACCAAATCTAATCTAATTAGAACTAATTCTCCTAAGCCCTAATTAGGGCGTAGCCAAAATTAAACCCTTCTAAACCAACATGGTTGAATTTAATCGAGCAAAAAAAAAAATTGTCTAAAACTATTACAAAAACTGTCTTCATGAGCATACTACCTTACTAAAAAAATCCAGTGAAAAAGAGTATAGTGTTCTTCATGAAATCCTCTTCACTATTTTGAATTGACTGTATACTTCTTCTAAGGACATTAAGAAATAGATTTAGGTTCTTCTTCTGGGATCTGATCAATCAAAGTATTCAGTGCAGAATCTCTAAATTTCTTCCTTACCCTAGTCATAGGATCAATCATGTCACTTAAATGTTTATCAAACCTAACCCTTGAATGTTTATCAAACATTGGTGTATCTCTGATATTCGTATCACAAACTAATAAATTCTTTAGACGTGCGTATTAGAATAAAGTAGGATTTTTATTTATTAAGAATCTACAGATATGATTATGTAAAGTCAACTCATAACAGATATGAATATACAAGGTTAAATAAAAATGCACAAGAACGACTAGGTTTTTAAATCTAATGAATAATAGTCAAATAAAGAGAGATGTCTAATTAAAAATATGATTTTGAATTAGTAATTATAAAGAGTCAATTAAATATTTATTTCAAGAACCAATTTGCGAAGGAATATAATTTTTAATAATAAATTATATGTTACAAGTTACAACGAAGCAAAATCCGATAATAATGCAATTGTGACACTAATGTTATTAAAACATAACCTAAACCAACTCGAATTTAAAAGGGTAGCATTATAACCCGATCCAAAATAAACCAATCCAAAATCTACCTGAATCCAATATGGAACATTATAAAATAACTGACATGACCAGACCCAAACAAAACTCCAGTAAATAAACGACAAGACATTAACTTGACCCGAAAATAACCCGACCCGATCCAACCCAAAAATATTCCAACACGATCTGGCCTAACCCAAGTATAAAAGTTATACGACAGTAACTCGAAAATAATCTGACCCGATAAAAAAACTGAACGATCAATCCGACACGACCCGGCCCAACACAACCCGACTAATGAAAAACTTCATATTTTAACCTAAACCATTTTCGACCCGATAGGATAACCCGAATTGAGACCTCTAATCAAGATCACATTAACAAATGAATTTTTGACTATTTACAAACAATCAATTTATGTTCGCAAGCAAGTAAGCATTTTGTTATTCCATGAGATTGATTAGAGGGTATTATATTAGTTACTATATTTAATGCAAGTGGCAATTTTTTAATTTTCAAGGAACTCCATAAGTCTCTCCACCGACCGTCCAACCAATAAGAACACAAAAAGCCAAACCAAACCCTACCTCCATTGGTTCATTTGGGCCCTCCACAATTTATTTTCTTTTATAGTTTTAATTATTTTTTATTAAATAAACAAACTTATCTTTTCATTTCATTTGTGTGACTATCTGACCTTTTCATGCATCTTGGCATTATCACACATTATCATATTCCATAAAAAACACACACATTATCATCATCTGTGTGAGTATATTTATGTACTTTGTATTTATACTCTCTTGGTGTATAGTTAGCATCACAATTTCCCCTTTTCAAAGGGTGAAGTATACTCTCTTCTAAGTCTTATCTAGATGCACCTAGCTTTATGTAGAACAACCTAAAACCCAAATGAAAAAAAAATCAGAAAAAAAAAATCAGAAAATGTGAGTGCTAATAATGAATGTAGACATAAGTAATGATATAATTATGACTTATTTAGATTTCAAAAATAAAATAATAAGGTATTCCTATATTAAAGGGATAAATGTATTTATATCTCCGAGTTCTTTGTTTAGAGTACATGTACCCCTCAATGTTTCAAAAATTCTCATTTACCCCTCTAGTTTTTCGAAAGTGTACATATACCCCTTACTGTTTTTCAAAAGTCCACTTATATCTCTATAGCCAGAGATCGGCATTTGAAAAACCGAGGAGTATATGTTCACTAAACAATGAACAAGGGTATATGTACACTTTCAAAAAATTAAGGAATGTGCGTGCACTAAATAAGGAACTGAGAGGTATGAACACACGTGCTCTATATTAATCTAGTAGCTAGTGTGCATTTAAACATAGAGAAAATTAACAAATTATGGCCAATAATACACTAATAGTCTCAATTGAAAAGTCATTTTGTTTGTTAATTAGGGTTTGCAAATAGAACGTTTTATTTTGTTTTTGTTTTTAGCATGTACTCCCTCTAGTCCCTTGTTTATGGCCTCATTTGACTGTAATATTTTTCATGACATGTTTGGTCATCGATAACTTTTGTTAAATACAATAACAGACATCATGTGAGATGTCTTTGGATTCTCCGTAACATGTAGTTTCTGAAAAGTAAAATTTTATCGTTTGTCATTAGACAAAACTTAAGTTATCGGTGGTCAAACATGCCTTTAGAAAATATAAAAAAGGAGGACATAAATAGAAGACCAGAGAGTGCAATAAAGATTATCTATAATTAGAAAGAATGGAAGTTTTTTTTAAGATTATCTATAATTAGAAAGAATGGAAGTTTTTTTAATAAAAAAACAAATGGAAGGTTTTTGGTTAGGCATACGTCTTTAAATAAGTTGGGATAAAGTGACTTTTATCAACATATTCTCTGGTCAAAAGTGCATAAAGAAATTATGCATGTTTAAAAGAGTATCCAACAAATTGTTAGCTGAGATTGAAATTTGGCCATGATATATATATGATCTTTCACTAATCTTTTAAACCTACCATTTTTTCCCATCAATCAATCGGTCAAAAGATTCAAGACCAGTTACATTCATGTTATGCTAAACTTCTTTAATTAATTTACTAATAAGAAAATGTTCAAATTGGTACTCACTTTTAAGTGAAATTCACAGTTTGATATCATATTTTTAAATTTGTTTTTAAGGGAGACTTACATTTTCATTAATGTCACGAAAAGTTATTTTTTAGTAAAAAGCGAGTACCATTATGATAAATTTTTGATTCAAATTGATACCCATTTTATACTGAAATGTACCCTTTTAATACATAGATAAAAAAATAGTATCAAACAAATTCAAATTTTGAATAATAAACGATAAATTTTAATTAAAAGTGGATACCATTTCGATAATCTTACATTTATTAATTATGTATTGTTTATTATATAGTTCTTTTCTTTACCCTAATTAGTGTAACATCACATATTTTGTCTCATGCCAGAAGTCGGCCAAAATAAGGTCAACAAAGCAATAAATATAAGTTTTGATTTTACCATATAGAAACAAATTAATGAAAAGGCCCAGTGGAAAACCACAATGCATAAATTGATATTAACTATGGTTGAGACTTCAGAGTGTTCAGACTAGGGTTTCGGGTTCATATACTGTTTTACTTCATAGATCCTCAAACAATAAGAAAAGAGTAAACGAATTACGAGGCTCTCGAACTATCACTATCGTCCACCTTTAATCTTTCAATTTTTCTTAACACTTTTGACCCCTGAACTTTCTAAACCGTCAATTTATGATACTTTCACTCCATACCGTTAAATCCCACTGACGGCACAACACTTGCATTTTGCGTGACCCTAAAAAAGTCATCTTAAATTTAACCCCTCACAATTGAAAAGGGGGTTGGGGGTTGATTTATATATACTCATATCATCCAGGGGCTTGGATGCAAATTCTAAAAAATCTACTAACCCTACCCCTACCCCAAATCGGCCATCATCAAACAATTCCCACCACTGCTGAAAGCTCCACCTCGCCACCTTCATCTGCCCTAAATCTCACCGGAAAACACCCATGGCCGCTCCAAGCAACCTGTTCTCTACCCCGATGGACCCAAAACCACACGACGGTAGACCCTTTCTCGTAAGGGCGTGGCGGCGTCAGCCTATACTCGCCAAGCCGTAGGGGAGCAACCACGTGCATAGCAAAACATTGCTCGTATCCACCGGAAGAACCCCCACGCCGATCTCATGCCATCTCCGGCCCCTTCTACCGCCACTTCCCCACCAAAGACAACCGAAGCAACCACCCAACTGAGGACCCGTGCTAGCTCAGCCATGTTGGAAGATCCGACTGCTCTCTCCGCTGCCAAATCCTTCTGGTGCGATGAGAAATCATATTAAAATTGGAATTGATGCAGGGCAAATGACGGCGAAAAATTGAAGAAGCGATGATCGCCGTAAAGGTTCGATACAGTTTTAAACGTAATTTTTGAGTTCAGAGTCAGAATCAGGCGAGACTGGATGCGTTGGAACCATCTCGACGAGTAGACCAAAGTCCTTGTCTTAAAAGACCTCAAATGGCATAAGCGTATGCAGAGCTACGAGTCTCAATGCAACGAGCTCAATTAGCATCAGAATAATCCAAAACTGGCAATGCAGATGAATTTGTGCGAAACTTAAGACCATAGCTCAAAATTCTAGTAACAGCTTGGAAATGGTTATCAGTAGGAGCCTGCATGTATTGACTGACTGTGTTCACAACATAAGACAAATCAGGACGTGTAATCGACAAATACTGAAGTGCACAAACCAGAAATCGATAAAGAGTGGGATCTCCGAACGGCTTACCTGAAGAGTTAACGAGCTGAAAAAAATACAAAATAAATGGCAATAAGCGCGTAATCTTGTATCCCAACGCGCAACAGAATGTCTTTGGCGTATTTGGTCTGACCAAGGAATAAGCCGTCGGAAGTACGAACAACCTCCAAACGACCAAACCCAAAAAAATATTGCAGAGTGCCAAAATCGGTAACCTTGAATTCGTGATTAACCCTGTCAATAAACTTCCGAATGAGACGACCATCATTCCCAATAAAAATAATCTCATCAATATAAACTAACAAGTAGAGCAAAGAGACACCTTGTGAAAAAAAACTAAAACATGAATTAAAATAAACAGTTATTCCTCATCTTCCCAAATGAGAAGATGAGGGGAAATTGAAAAAATAATGGTTGCGTCAAAGTTGGAGAGAGGGCTACAACAAGAGAGGGTTTTAAAATTCGAAGTATACTCAAAACACGGTTTACGCATAGGGTCAAAATTAGATTGATTATGTCGGTTATTTTCCAAGTTGCTTATGGACCGAGTTATGTATGTTATTTCTCGGGTTGAATCGGTTACAAGTTGATTATGAATCAGGTTGAATCGGGTTCAAGTTGAAACGTATTACGATTGAATCATGTTTGGGTCGGAATAAGATTTTGGGTTGATTCGATCGTGTCGAGTTTGGGTCCAGATTATCAGGTTAGAATCAAGTCGGGTCGGGTTTGGGTTCAAATTATCAGGTCAAAATTGGGTTTCGGGTAGGGTCGGGTTCAGATTTAAAGTATGATTTTCATGTTAAAATTGGAGTTCGGGTCGGGTTGATTCGGGTTCGGATTCAAATTAATATTTTGTTAGTCAAAATAAAGTTCGGTTGAGTTCGGTCAAGTCAATACGAATCAGGTCAGAAATTCGGGTTAGAGATTGTAGCATAGAGTTGTGATATAATGGAGTTCAATAATATTTCATTTTTTAACCTCTTGTCAGGACTGAGGAGTAATGTTGCCAAAATTCATGTGATTGTTCCAAAAAACCACGTGAATGCACGGTGCACTAAGCATTAACTTACAACATCCTCTCGGTTCACTAAACTTATCCACTTACCATTTATGAATCTACATTTAAATAATTTTAAAAACACAAAGTCTTATTTTATGATAACTAACTGTTAGATTACATTATTTTATAATTTATATATAACTAGTGGAGATGATTTGATATTTGATCCGCTTATTTTAATGAGATTCTTGTAACTTTTAATTTTTTTAAATGTATCGCAATGTATAAATAATTATATTATGATCAACTTTTTTTATTAAAATAATATTTTTTATAATTGATATAATTGTTAGTCGATCTATATAAAAAATTAATTTTTCCCTAAAATATTTAAGAGATAATTCTACATGTGAGGTGCATATTTCAAAAATACTTAATTATATATAATTACAAATATTCATTATTTAAAAGCATTTTTATTTAAAATGAAGCTAAAACATTCTTCGTGAATGTAAGAAGTATATTTAATAGAATACGTAAAAATTATTCATATATATAAGTAAATTATTTTTATCAGATATCTACAATTATAAAGTAAATAATTTTATCATGCATTATTTTTTTGTCCATTATCATGCATTATTGTTCCCACTATAACATATGCTCCTCCACACATTGTGTTTTGCAGGAATGCTAAGCGCAAACAGCACCTTTCTTTTTTAAAATTATTATATATTGTTTTTACTTTAAAAGAGTCCGTCTTTCCATAAGTCATATTAAGATTAAAAAATTTGGGTTGTATTAATCGGGTCATAAACTTATAACTACTACATGTTGTATAATAAAATTTTAATATTGTAACTAAAATATTTTACCTTTCTGTAATTTTAATTTAACCCCATCTTTCGATGTGCTTATGAAAAGACGATGTTTCCCAAAATTTTGCCATTTTAAAATCCTTTTCCTGAAGAGAATAAAGGATATCCTCCACTTTTTTATTAATTGAGAATCTTTCTTTGATTTGCATCATAGATAGGCACATATCCATCACCTTCGTAGATTTTCTTTTCTGCCACTACTCCCTATGTGTTTTTATATGAATAAATTTACATTCTGATTTATTTTTAAAATATATTTAATCTTTCGAAAAATGTAAAATCTAAATTATTTTAAAAACTTATATATATATATATTTTAAATTTCTTCACTTATTCTTCATATTATAAATTTGTGTGCCCAAATCAAGTGTGACTTATATAAAATGAAGGGAGCCCAATATTTGGGTTAAAAAATTCATAAATCTTAGTCTAATTTTTCACTATTTATAATAATTAACTTCGCAAAAAATATTTATTTCTTTTTACAGTGAATATGGTAAATAATATACTTAGCCGTGTTGAGATGTACAACGGGAGGGAATTGTTAAAATATTCGTCCACTCTCATTATTACACATTTGTTCCCTTACAAACCTTGTACCTTTGGATGAGGGGCTAAATGTGGACCCCATAATGCTTTTGGGACAAATACAATCAGTAAACCATAACTAAAATTTTGTTGGCGCGCAGGTAGGAAAACACGCTCTCGTGCCTAACCCAATACGCTTCTAGCTCAAATAGAAGAGGCCTTCTAAAAAGATACACAATAGAGTCATGATACTCGGCCCTTCTGAAATCGCCTTTACCTCAAAATAGGGGAAAAACCTTCAAATAAAGTTGTGGCTAGTGGTGAATCCGACACTTTTGAGAGTGTATCTCGTCCTCTAAACCGACCTCTGAATTCATAACAAAGTTGAATGGTTCCTGAGCAGGTAGTAGAGTTCATCTACCTGCGCATTGTTCTCTACCTCAAGCAGTTGACCCTTCCATAGACGTTAACTGAGATTTGACCCTCGGCTCTCCAAGTATGTTGGTTTTCAATGCCGAAGCCTATGATCTAATACCTGTGTTGTATCAGTTCTTCTCATAGTGTGACTAACATTCATAGTGTGGTCCGGTAGAAATTGGGTCTGAGACTTACATCTACTAGGTAGGGTTCTTTTTGCACTAAAAATTATCTGAGGGTTATATTGACACTTATGTCAAGTAGGTAGAGTTATAGTGGTATATATCCCTATAATTTAAGGAAATAGCCATTTCCACTTATTAAAACCATTGTTTGTACTCCGTTCAAATTTATTTTATTT
>JAULKK010000008.1:16187404-16199755 GCA_032355705.1 Rubia peregrina
AACACCTAAAGTGCACATTAATCTCGTAAAAGCACAATAAACCCCAATAAAATAAACAACATAATTTACGCATATCACTCCTTATATGCCTCCTTTGCTGCCTCAGAAGCCAACAAAACCCGATTTCTGCACAGAGGATGGGATCATGTAGACATGGAAAATGACCAGTTTTTTGTGTAAAGAATCAAAGAAATAAACCTTCTAAGCTGGGGGGGGGGGGGTGTTTCAATGGTTAATAAAAAGTATCAAGTTTGTATTTCCATTTGACTGATTTTTAGGAGAGTATTTGTAATATAAAATACCAATAGGCAATAGCTTAGTTTGTTGCATAGTTAAAGAATGTAGTTATTTCGGTTCTTCTTGCTTCTTTCGTTCTCCTAAAACTGACATTTTATTATTAAAAACAATCTTTTCATATAAGGTGAAATGTATTAAGAGAATTAAGTTGAGAGATTAAAAGGTTTAATGATAACTATAATCCATTATTGTTTGAATGATCACTATTAAAAACTGCTCACAACTTGAATAGTTAGATGTCATTTCAATTTGGTGGATCGTAATCGAGTCAATATCATAATATGTTACTTTTACGATTTATACATTTATATGTACATACTATTGCAATTGAGAATTGACCCAATTTTATTGAATTAACCATTAATAACTAGTTTATAATTACACCAAATTCCAATTATTCTATAATAAATTGACTCCCCTTATATGAGTATATCTGACTACAAAAATTGATTTTCTTATCCCTAATTCTAGCTTTCTATTACGGGTCGGGTTGTATCAGTAAAACTGTAAAACGGATTGAGGGACTTGGTCATCACAAAGGAGCAAATTTACTTGGAAAATTTGATTTTCACCCAAAAATGTTGGCCCTTCGATTGCTATCACCTGGAAAAATTCCCGTGCTGAGTAGGAAAAACAGGGGAAAGAACACTGTTTTTCCCTTCCTATCAGGTAAAAATGGTTTCTTTTTTGTTGTAGAGCTCACTACATTGTTTGATGGAGCATGAAAAATCTGTTCTTTTTTTGTTTTTGATTTGATGAACTATCTGAAACCCTAGATAGTTTGAACTCTTGCTTCTGTCCTCTTTAGTAAATTGAACCTTGAAGTATTTCAGAATCTGGTTAAAATGAACCTTGTTTGGAACAAGTGATGTAATAATCATAATCATATTGCTCATCTTAAGTTATACCCTCAACAATGGGGAACATGGGCAGCTTGCTTCATACAAGCTGCCTGGCGCTGCCATTGCGAGAAGAAACTCGAGAAGTCTTTGTGGGAGGAAGAAGATAAATGATAGGGTGCTAAAGCCGAGAATGCTCTACGAGCATTTCTGCCTCAGAAGCCAGCAACTTGTTTTCAACGCAGAGGATGGATCATGTACATATGGTGGAGAGGGACTACATGGTAAAGAAATCTCTACCTTTCTGACTGAGTTGTAAGATTTCCTGTATCTTTTTCCATTTGGAATTAATATTTTTGTTACTGTAATAAGAGAACAACTTAGTGGAAAACAAACATCTCAAATATGAACTGAAGTAATTTTGCAGTTCTGGGTGACATATACATGTGTGGCTGTGTTCATTTTATCTCATAAAAGTCAGAAGTTTTTACAAAACAGTTACGAGAAGTTTTGGCATAAAATGAAGTCCTGCAGTTGACCTGTCTTTCCAGCAAAAGTCTCAGCCTTGTATTATTAGTACTACTAAGGGACTGGTTCCATCTGCATGGGAAGTTCATTTGGTGGAAATGTTGTTCACAATACAAAAGGAAATCATCTTGCTAAGTATTAAATTTGATTCTTTTCCCATTACAAGTCTACAAAAAAGTCTTCCGTGCTCCTTGTATGGCACCAGATCAGCCGCCGTGTGTCACCTCTCAAAAATGTGGGTCATTCGATTGCGACTACTGGGAAACTTCTCAACACTGAGTAGAAAAAACAGGAAAAGAGGCTATATTTCCCTTCCTCTTTTAGGCTGGTTGATTTGGTTGTTGTATGCAATGATTTTATATGGATCTAGAGAGTGGCATCATCAGGTCAGTACATTGTTTTTCGGAGCAGGAAGATCCGTAGATAGTTTGAACTCTTACTTGTTATTTCTAGGTTGTTGTAAATGTGTCTGTGTGTGTGCTAGTTGGTTTTCCGACAGTACATTGTTTCCGGGAGCATGAAAATCAGTAGATAGTCTGAACTTTTATTTGTCATTTCTAGAATTGTAGTAAATGCGTGCATGTGTTGGTTTTTCGACGGAGATATTTAAGGATTAGGAAGTGGTGTCAGAGGTAGCCTGATATGGGATTCCATAGTTCATTTAAATTGTTTATTGGTGCATGAGAAATCAGTTATCCTGCTTTGATGAACAGATCGAGGAATTCTATTCATCAGCCCTCAACTCAAACTGATCAGCCAGGAAATAAATCAGGTGGCAGTACGAAGAAAGTTCTTGATCCTAAGAATCCAGTTCTTAGGAAATGGGAAAAAATTATAGCAGGAATTTCTGTAATTTCCCTCCTCCTCGTGGACCCCATGCTCTTGTACATCTTTGTATATGATAAGAAGAAGACGTGCGTTGATATAGATTACAATTTGACCATCTTCGTTTGTGTTTTTCGATCAGTGCTAGACATATTCTACTTTTATGATTTTATCTTGCAATTCAAACGCCGCTCGAATTTCCTTCGCTTCCTTGCCATCTGGGCTGCTCTTCCCCTCCCCCAGGTAATTGTCCATTCACATCATGAAATACTTACCATATTATATGATTCCATGTGCAAATATTGTACTATACATTCTGAATTTTTCTTCAGGTGGCATTCTTATTTGCACACTTAAAAGGGGTTGTGTCACCATCTGTCATGATTGATCAATTGCAGCTTTTATTCCTCCTGTATGGCATAAAATTTTTTAAGCTCAGTCTGTATTACATAGATTTAACGAGACATTCCAGGCTGCTCCCAAAAAATCCAGGGCATGGTGCTGCGGTCAATCTTCTTCTCTGTATGCTAGCAAGTAATGTACGTTCCTCCAAAACATTTAATGTTCATGAATATGTGATTTGTTTGCTAGTTTTAACTTTTAACTGCATTTTCAAATATAGATAAGTTTAGAGATACACGTGCTGATGCTTTATGTTCTAAATCCTAATAGATAGTGAATGCAAATGTATATGTTAGGCACTCGGAGCATGCTGGTACTTTGGAACAATATATGATGTAGCTAGATGCTGGCGTAAATCCTGTACTGAACATCATTGTGATCATTGGGGTTTGTACTGTGGAGTTCAACGTACAGGAGACTATTCATTTCTGGATTCAAGTTGCCCTCTCCTTGAACCCAATGAGATAAAGCAGTCATCAGATTTCAACTCTGGCATGTTCCTTGAGGCTCTTCAGTCCGGGCTGTTGGAAAAACAAAATCATTATCAGAAGTTATTTTACAGCTTCTGGTGGGGGTTGCGAAATTTAAGGTCTGACCTTTTAGTTTGATGATGATCTTGCTTTCTGTTCTTCTGTCTCTGGTGCTAGGGTTCTTTTGCTTAAGTTAGAACTAAGATACACTTCATGCGCCTTGCATCTTGAGGATATCCTGCAATTATGGGACCATCGTATTTTTGTTGAAATTTGAAATTTGTTTGAGCATGGACCATCTTTCTTTTGCTGGCACGGATCTGGATCCTAATCTACTGTGCATACACTTGTAGTCAGTGATTCACTAATATACTTCCTTCCATTGTGAGAATTCGATGGTTTCTCTTTCATTTCATTTTCAGTTCCCTTGGACAAAACATCAGGACAAGCAATTCTCCCAGTGAGACCATCTTTGCCACTGCCATATTAATCACTGGCTTGTTTCTGTTTGCTGTGGTCATTCACAGCATTCAGGTAATAGCTTGGAGATGTTTTAGATCCATGCTGCATTCATTTTCATGTTAATGCTTCCTCTTATTCTCAGCTGTAGTGGCAGCTCCCACTATGTCTTAGTTGGTAACCTATCAATTTCTGATTCCCCGGTTGGGAACCAACATGCTCAAATCCTGTTGTTACAGAATTATGTGAAATCCCTCCTTGCAAATGACAAGAAAAGGCAAGCTCTTGCGCGAGAAAGGGACAAAATAGAGCAGTGGATGTCCTCTCGCATGCTGCCTGAGAATCTCAGGCAGCGGATTAGAGATTGCGAACAACACAAAGCGCAAGAAACCATAAGCGTTGGGGTAGATGCCCTGATCAAGAATCTTCCCAAGGATTTGAGGAGGGATGTAACCCATCACCTCTGTGGGCATGTACTCATCAAAGTAAGTTCATCTTTACACATCTGTTTTTAGCATTTTCTTTGTTCATCTCGCGTCTCCCCTAAAAATGGATCTATGATTTCCATAGGTGCTAATGCTGGTGAAAATGGATGATTGGTCGATTGATTATTTATACAATCATCTTGAACCAGTACTTTTCACTGAGAACGAGTACATGTGTCTAGAGGGTGATCCAGTTAATAAAATGCTCTTTCTAACTCGGGGCAATTTACTAATCACGAGCACCAATGGTGGAAGAAGAACTTGCCTCTCTGTTGATTATAGGCTTGGTGATTATTTTGGAGAAGAGCTTATACCGTGGGCTTTGGATCCCTATTCTGGCCTTCCAGCTTCAACCATAACTGTCCAATCGGTGAAAGATGTCGAAGGTTTTTCTTTGAAGGCTGATCATCTGAGGTTTCTGGCTTACCAGTTTCGACGTCTCAACATTGAGAAAGTCCAGCACATCTTCAGGTAAGCTGTACAAATAGTTGCTACCAATAGTTCGATTCAGTTGCCAAATATTTTATGTTTTTGTTGTGGAATAGTAAAATTTTGATTTTTCCTCAAAATGGTTTTGGAGGACTGGATGAATGAAATGGCTATGGAATTTTAATAGCTTTTCATCTTATAGGATTGGCTATATAGACCATAGATCGACACTGTGTTTCTCTCTAGTCTCATTTTGAGTGACATTTAGATCTTCTCTTTCCAAGCTTAATTTGTTCTAGTCGTTCTAATTTTCTACATGTCTCACTGGGCATCTAGGGATCTCCTATGCATATTTTCAGCTTGTGCTGTGCTAATATATGTTCATTTAACTCACTTTTGAGTCTGACTATGTGCATATATCTCAGGTTCCACTCCCAGCCATGGAGGACATGGGCAGCTCGCTCTATACAAGTAGCTTGGCGCCATAATCGCTGGAAGAAACTTGAGAAGCCCTTGCGGGAGAATGAAGATAGACAATGGGTTGTCCAAGACGAAGTTGGAACCTCAACCAATACTTCCACCACTTCTCCATCCAACTTTGCTGCATGTGCGCCATGTGCATTTCATCATCAGAAGCCACCTGAACCTGATTTCTGCGCTGAGACTTCAAGGCAGTAGGTATGGAGTTAAGAAGCCTTTGCTAGTGCTGAGTGGCGGACCCTAGTTTTTTTGTTGTTTTTAGTGAAATTCCTAGTAATTAATAGCTATAGACCGAGCAAGATGGTGAGATATGATCCACACATATAGTGGGAATAATCACTTATTGATTATTGTATGTGATAAGTCGAGTGACCTGAGATTTTATAGGTAATCCTGTTTTCAAGGAAAGTGGTGATATGGGACTATTTCTAATTCAACATGTGGAATGGATGCTTATCTAATCACTCATTTGTGTAGATATTCAGAAGCATAATAGCTGGCTTCCAGCCTTCTTGTACTGGAAAAAGGATGTTTTACATGATCAAAACTAAGTGGACATCTTAACAAACATCTAAAGTAAGCTAGGGATGTTTAACGGTTGCTACAAAGTTTAGTTTGTTGCACAGCAACTCAGTACATCCACTAAATGTGTCTGTTATAGAGAGTGATGTACTGTTCATCTCAGGTTCTACTCTCAGCAATGGAGGACATGGGCAGCTTGAGAAGTCGTTGTGGGAGGAAGAAGACAGACTGCAGAGTTCCATAGCTGAAGGAGGAAACCTAACCAGCTTTGCTGCTACCATTTATGCTTCCAAGTTTGCAGCAAATGCGCTTCGCACATTGCGCCGAAACCATCCTCATGGCTCTAAAGTGTCTCCATATATGCCTCCTTTGCTGCCTCAGAAGCCAGCAGAACCTGATTTCTGCAGAGAGGATGGGATCATGTAGATATGGAAAATGACCAGATTTTTGTGTAAAGAATCAATAAAGTAACCCTTTAATAAACCTTCTAGGCCCTAGGGATGTTTAATGGTTACTAAAAAGTATAGAGTTTGTATTGTCATTTGACTGATTTTTAGGAGAGTGTAATATGATACCATTAGGCAATAGCTTGGTTTGTTGCTTAGTTATAGAAGTAGTTTGCTTATGGCTAGGGTAGATTTTGTCCTCAATGTTTTTAAAAATGTTGTTATTTCAGTTCATCTTACTTCATCTGTTCTCCTAAAACTGGCATCTTATTATTAAAAAATGATTTTTTTATAAGGTGAAATTTGTCAAGAGAATTGAGTTGAGAGTTTAAAAAGTTAAATGTAAATATAATCCATCATTGTTTGAAACTTGTCGATTGCGGATCGTAATCGAGTCAATATCAAATTTTGATACTTTTACCTTCTATACACTTATATAAAACATTCTATTAGTGCAGTTGACCAATGCTGAGTAGGAAAAACAGGGGAAAAGAGCACTGTTTCCCCCTTCTGATCAGGTAAAAAACTAAAAATGGTATCTTTTCTTTCTTTATGTCGTAAGCTCACTAAATTGTTTGATGGAGCATGAAAAATCTGTTTTTTTGTTTTGTTTCTGATTTGATGACCAATCTGAAACCCTAGATAGTTTGAACTCTTGCTTCTGTCCTCTTTAGTAAATTGAAGTATTTCAGAATCTGGTTAAATTGAACCTTGTTTGGAAAAAGTGATGTAATAATCATAATCATGTTGCTCATCTTAGGTTGTACCGTCAACAATGGCGAACACGAGCAGCTTGCTTCATACGAGCTGCCTGGTGCCGCCATTGCGAGAAGAAACTCAAGAAGTCTTTGTGGGAGGAAGAAGATAGATTATAGGGTGCTAAAGCCGAGAATGCTCTACGAGCATTACTGCCTCAGAAGCCAGCAAAACTTCTTTTCAACGCAGAGGATGGGATCATGTACATATGGTGGAGAGGGACTACATTTTATGGTAAAGAAATCTCTACCTTTCTGACTGAGTTGTAAGATTTCCTGTATTTTTTTCCGTTTGGAATTAATATTTTTACCCTGTAATAAGAGAACAACTTGGTGGAAAACAAACATTTCAGATATGAACCGAAGTAATTTTGCAGTTCTGGTTGATATATACACGTGTGGCTGTGTTCATTTTATCTCATAAAAGTCAGAAGTTTTTGCAAAACAGTTACTAGAAGTTTTGGCATAAAATGAAGTCCTACAGTTGACCTGTCTTCTCCAGCAAAAGTCTCAGCCTTGCATTACTAGTACTACTAAGAGACTGGTTCCATCTGCATGGGAAGTCCATTTGGTGGAAATGATGATCATAATACAAAAGGAAAGCATCTTGCTAAGTATTAATTTTGATTCTTTTCCCATTACAAGTCTACAAAAAGTCTTTCGTGCTCCTTGTATGGCACCAGATCAGCCGCCGGGTGTCACCTCTCAAAAATGTGGGTCATTCGATTGCGACCTAAGTAGCACCGGTACAATTCTGGGTTCTCTCTAGTCTCATTACGGTTCTGGTTGATATATACTTGCGTGGCCTTGTTCATTATCATATCAGAAAAGTAGACGTTTTTTTTAAAATAAAAAAATCAGAAGTTTTGTCATTAAAATGAAGTCTTGCAGTTGACCTGCCTTTTCCAGCAAAAGTCTCCGTTTGTATTACCACTACTAAGAAACTTCTGATTTCTTTTTCTAAGGAAACTTCTCAGTGTTCTACAGGAATACTACAGAGAATTAGCACGTTTTTGCTTCCTACTAAAGGCTGGTTGGTGGTTTGCTTGTTCTAAGAACAAATTACAATGGAGCTTGAAGGAGACATGACCAGGTCAGTTGTTTCTTTTCTTATCTTCTTTTTGTAAGGTCACTATAATATTTTGATGGAGCATGAAAATGGCTTGAGAATCAATCTTCATGTTTCTTACTTCAAGATTTGTTACTGCATTTACAACAAGAACTTGCAGGCTTGAGTTTTATATGTGTGGTGCACATTTTTCTCTGTCCTCGATCAGGTCCCGGGACTGGAGCACGGAGAGATGTTTTGATTTGGAGCAGCAATGTTATCCAACTAGGAAACTTGGTTGCAGTTCGGCAATGATTAGCACTACCAGAAGAGGATTCGGGATGAAAAGATCAAAGGCAGAAAAACCAGGCAGCAAGAAGAAGAAGATGAAGGTTCTTGACCCTCGAGATCCATTCCTAAAGCTATGGAATAAGTTTTTTGCACTTTCTTGCATAGCTGTACTGTCCCTGGATCCCTTGTTCTTCTACATCCCTGTAACTGATAACAACAGGAAGTGTCTCGATATGGACAGCAAGTTGAAGATCATTGTTTGCGTTCTTCGCTCGTTAGCTGACTTATGCTACATGTTTCACATACTACTGCAATTTGGTACTGCATATAGGGGTCCAGTTTCCCATGTTTTTGAAGAGGATAAACTGATTGAGGATTTGCTGGCGATAGCAAAACGATACGTGTGTTCTTACTTCTTTGTTGACATCCTCTCCGCTCTTCCCCTCCCCCAGGTACTTCTCCAAGTACATCATGCGAGACCCCAACTATTTATTCAGATTGTGATCATTCATTTTGCTCCGCTGCCAAATTATAATTCTAATACATGATATGGTATGATTTATCTTTTGACAAATTCCGATATATCCAGGTGGTAATCTTGATTATAGCTCCAACAGTGAATGGCCTGATCACAAGGAGGCTGTTGATGGTTGTCATATTCTTACAGTACATACCAAGACTGTTTCTGATTATTTCATTGTACAAACAAGAAACCAGAGATTCTAGGATATTCCCCCACACGCCATGGGCTGGTGCTGCATTCAATCTGTTTCTCTATATGTCAGCAAGTAATGTATGTTCTCTGAGATATCTCTCTCTCATGAATGCTACCAGTATAGAGTTATAATTCAGTTACGAATAATGCTCTCAATCCTAATTGTGAATGCAAATTTTCGTGTCAGGTTATTGGAGCGTTTTGGTACTTGTTCACAATAGAGCGTGTAGATTCGTGCTGGCGTAAATCCTGTGCTGATCATGATTGCGATTATGAGACTTTGTATTGTGGGGCACCTCGTGAAGGAATCAATTCGTTTCTCAATTCTTCTTGCCTTTTTCTCGAGCCTAACGAGTTAAAAAAACAGCCAGCAGATTTTAATTTTGGCATCTTTCTTGAGGCTCTTCAGGCTGATGTGGTAGAAAAGCAAATGTTTTGGCAAAAGCTCTTTCATTGCTTCTGGTGGGGATTACGCAATTTAAGGTAGTTAATGTTTACCCTCTAGTATAGATGATGATCATTTTATTTGCTCTTCTGCATCAGTAGCGCTCAATTTTTCCTGCATCAGTAATGACTAATGTCGAAATCATGGCACCATTATATCTGGGTTGGAATCTCTACTTTCGTTAAGCATTTGCCATCTTTCTTTCTGAGGACTTCCCTGGTTTCATTTACGTGCAGTTTTTATTTTTGCAGTTCCATGGGACAAAACCTCAGCACAAGCAAATATGTTTGGGAGAATCTCTTTGCCATCTTCATTTCAGTCACGGGCTTGATTCTGTTTGCATTGCTTATTGGCAACATGCAGGTGTTCTTAAATTGTTTTCATTCCAATAAAAGAGTCTACTTTCAAAAGCAAATGGGAAAACCTGATTGTGATCTTGAATATATATCCTTCAATTTTGTGTCATATGCTCCTTACTATAAAAAGTTGTATTTCATTTCCTCAGGGTATTCAAAGGTTCACTTTTCAGATTCTACAGCTTTGGCATTATCTTCATACTACACTAAAGTGCTCTACATGTCTAAATTATCTGTTTCAGAAATATTTGCAGTCAATCAGTGAAAGACTTGGTGAAATGAAGGCGAAGAGGCGCGACAGAAGAAAAATAGATCAGTGGATGTCTCAACGTAAGCTGCCTGAAAATCTTAGGCGACGTATTCGAAGGCATGAACAGTTTAAATGGCAAGGAACCAGAGGCATTCAGGAAGATGACCTGATGAAGAATCTTCCCAAGGATTTGAGAAGGGATGCAAATTGTCATATTCGCTTGGAGCTACTGCATAGAGTACGTTTCATCATTTTCTGCACTGCCTTCTGAAATTCGACCTTTTCTCTTTATCTTGGCTTTTATCTCTCAAATGGCCCCATATGAATGTATTTGTCATATTCCCTACGCCACAGGTGCCAATATTTGTAGATATGGATAATAGCTTGATGGAAATTTTGTGTGACCGTCTTACACCAGCTCTTTACACTGAGGGCAGCTACATATACCGCGAGGGTGATCCGGTTGATGAAATGCTGTTTCTCGTCCGAGGAACCCTATGTCACATGACTACCAAAGATGAAAGAACTGGACTTTCCAATTATAGTTATCTCAAGAGAGGTGATTTTTGTGGAGAAGAGCTTCTGACATGGGCTCTGGGTTCCGAATCTTGCTCCAACCTTCCAACTTCAACAGGAACAGTCCTAGCAACGAAAGATGTGGAAGCTTTTGCTTTGAAGGCTGATCATTTGAAGTTGGTAGCCTCCCAGTATATGCGTTTGCACGGCAAGCAGATACAGCGGACCTTCAGGTGAGCTCAACACATTTTCCCTCCAATAGATGTTGTTTGTCCAATTAGAAGGCCCTATTATATGTTTCTATAGCTCTTCATGTTTCCTCCCTGAATATGGTTTTGGAAGATAGAGTGAGCATCAAATCGGATCGCTTTTTAGTTATCTTCCGATCTGTGATTCTGCATCATAGTTTGGCTTTACCTACTTAAAAAAAAATAGATAAAAGTCTTGAGTACAAGGATCACCAGTTCTGACTTTACTAGTGCATCTTAATCCCAGGTTCTACTCTTCACAGTGGAGAACATGGGCAGCTTGCTACATACAAGAAGCTTGGCATCGCTATATCAGGAGGAAACGCGAGAACTCATTGCGTAGGGAAGAAGATCGACTACAGGCTATCCTGGCTGGAGGAAGTCAACCACTTTCAAGCTTATGCATCCAAGTTTCCTGACAAAGCGCGCCATGCGTTGATCATTGATGGTAAGGCATTTCCCGGGGTTGCCTCCTCAACTGCATCAGATTCCAGCGCCGAGAGTTCTTGTATATGTGGGAATGGAGAGACTGCATTTTCTTGCGAAGAAAATCTTTGCCACTGACTGGAAAAAAGAGCAGTTTTGTTCATCTTGTGAACAAGGTCTATAGATAGTTATGTACTGAAAAATTATGTTTTACATGTCATAGTTATTCGCCTTGGCACCAGAGGTTTCGAATTCATAACCTTTGGAGCAATTTGCCAGACACTTAACTGTTTGACTCTCTTGTAGATGCATTGTTTATTGATTTTTTTAGCCTATGGATGGTGTATCCCTGAGCTCCAAGTTCAGCCCTCTTGAACAGATACGGTCCACGGAGACGACCCCATATAGTGGGAACAGTCACTTATTGATTGTTGTATGTGATAAGTCGAGTGACCCAAGATCTTATAGGTAAGTCGGTTTTTTCTCTCAAGGATGTGATGTGGGACGATTTCTAATTCAACATGTAAAATGAATGCTTATCAAATCACTCATTTGTGCAGATATTCAGAAGCATAAAACTAAAAAAGCAATGTTTTTACATGATCAAATTATTCAATAATTTGAGGTTCTACATTTTGAGTAGAGTTTACAAGATCAAGAAAACTGCATAAAAAACGACTTCTTCTGGAAAAGTGATGGTCTCTTGAGCTTATCTTGCACTTTTATACAAATCTTCGATGATATTCTGCAATTTTGACAGTCATTGAAAGAGTGAAAATTTCCTCTATTTGGTTCTGTGTGGTGTTAAAGGAGGATAAAGAAATGGAAATCGAACCTCGTAGCATTTCAGAAACTGGGATCTCTTTTTCTTATATGTAGGCGTAAGAAGATCGCTCTCCATGTCGAATGGTACCGCCTCCAGATACACAGCTTTGATGAACTCAAAGCCCTTCAGCTGTCGGGACAATGAATCAGGTTAGGGGTATCTTGCAAGGGTAGTACTTGTGTTCCTGTTCGAAAAAGTTATGTATGTACCTGTTTCTCTTTCGCTATCTCATGCAATTCTTGAAGTATGTATGTTTTTGCCGTTGGATTTTCACACAGTGTTTGAAAATCCCC
>JAULKK010000008.1:16311876-16322129 GCA_032355705.1 Rubia peregrina
TTATTTCCATTCATTCATTTTACTTTTTATACTCTCAATTCAACCTTCACCATTCATTTTTTTTAAGTGTGTCATTTTAAAGAGGGACACATAAAGAGGGCAAGAGGGAGTACATGAGTGGATGCTTTATTTTCTAAAGTGATTAAATAGTACAATACCTTTTAATAATAGTCTAGCGGTTGAAGTCTAATACTACTACCATGAGGTCATGAGTTTAATCCCCACCCAGGGTAAGGGGAGGGGTGCGATTTTATTGGGGGCTCACTTGAGTTATTACCTTAAAAAAATAAAAAATGTAATAAGTGTGTTTAACGTAAGATTATAATATATTTTACATAAAAATGTATATTATAAAAGTTGAAAAATATAATAGAAATTTAAAAAAGTATGGCATTTGAACTAAAAAATACTTTGTTTAAATTAAAAAATCCATTAACTACTTCATAACCTTAAAATATATAATACTATGTTCACATTTCTACAAGGAAATTTAAAATTCTCACATCTATGCAAGCATATTCAAAATTAAAATTAGATGGACCATTACTAATGTCCTATAAATCTTAGCATTCCACCGCACCGTATATGATATTGATCCCTCATTCCTATCTCTATTTGCACTCTTTCCTTTTTTTTTTTACATTATTTTCAATCAAAGTTTGACCGCATATCTGAATAGGTATATGAAAAACAATATTATTGTATATGATATTGTTGAATTCATCGAAACAAGTAGGTTCTAATATCAAATTTTCATTTTTCGTTATTATACGAAGCTAAACATATCAGCGGTAAAACATGTTTTTTGAACAGCGTGATAATGATTGCAGTACAAATAGAGTTGGGACAGAGGGAGTACTGAATTTATGAACTTAATTTATTAATAAATATGTAAAATATGTTTATATTTTATTACCATAATTTAATTATTTTAAATTATATTACTTTCACATTTATTGTGAGAAGACTAATTTAAAATTCAAATTCATAACTATCCAACTGTTAAACGACTGTTTAACGGTAAACTGTTTGAACGTCAAATCCGATCATACACTCATAAAAAAATACTTATTAAAAATTTACAAGCAAATGACTGAAACTACAAATGTTGTTTGTGATTGGAAGGGAGTATATATAGATAAGTTGACACATTCACAAGCTTAAGATTTGATTAAGATGTTCAATGGTTGAAAATTTTGCTCATTTCCTGAAATTTTCTCTGACTTTCCACCCCTTATTACAATATTATAATTAATGATTAATGACATTTCCCAAGTCGTTTCAAGAAATAAATTAAAACCAATACACTACATTTAAATAAATTAAAATGGTTGCTTATATTGTGGATCATCTACTAAAAAAACTGCCATACGACACCGTTTTTGGCGCAGTTGTTTATTACCAAACCGACAGCGCTGCAGAGATGTTGATCGTGATGATATGTACAAGACAAACAGAGAATTGGGGTCCTTTTTCAATTTCTTGCTTTTGTGTAATTCTTAACTTTTTTTTGTCAAGAGTTAAATATGGAAAAATCTTAAAGAAACTGCTCTATCATCACTGCCCAGTTTGTTTAAACAAAAGAAAGAAAATTTCAGTCTCATCCATTCATTTGTTCCAGTCTTTCAGGTTCATCCCTTTTTGGTCTTCCCTCCTTTATGTTTTGTAGCAATTTGCATGAGCTTTTCTTGCATAAAAATGGGATCTTGCTGGTTTTTCTGTTGTTTTTTTTATGATTATGTAATGTTATGGATATCTGTTTGCTGGGCTTTTCTGGGATTTGGCTGATTTGTATGTAAAATTTAGAGGATGAAGTTTGATGGGATTTTTTGTACTGTTTGTGTTTTTGGATAAGGATGAGCGTTTTCCACTAGTTGCTTCTTTACTGATGAAGTTGATGCTTGGTTTGCTTCATTTCTTTGATTGCAAGGGAAGTTTTGTTTAATAAAGATGTTTTTTTTTTCTCTCTCTTGCTTACTGGAAAAAACATGGTGTTTATGTAGCTTTTGTTTGGTCAATTTTTTATGATTTTAGTCAGGAGTAAAGTTATACTGTGTTTTGGATGAAAATTGAAGCTTTTTGGATTAGTCACTGCTGTTTTGTTTATAGGGTTATGGAGTGAGGTAACATTCTGATATTTTGATGTTTATGTCTTTCTTGAGATACACTGATTAAGATAGAGCCTTAGGATTATGTTAAGGTTCTCTTTCTTGTAAAACTTTGTGTGTGTCTGATGTTTCCTTGGTTGTATCACTGTTGGGATTCTGAAGTTTGTATTCTATTTAATGTACTAGTCTTCCTCTGCAGCGTAGAGTTCTTGTTTGTTTTATGTTTTTTGGTGGTTGGCTTAAACAAAATGTTGATGTTGCTTGCACATTTAGATGAGATCAATTGGATGAGTCCAAATAATGTTGCTTTTGATTCACTTGATTCATTCATCAGTTCACATTTGAGTTGAATATCTAAGATATCGACATTATTCTGAGAAAATATTAGCTCCGGTGATGGATGCAGTTAAGGATGGCTGATGAGTAATGGCAGTTGCAGAGGCTAGGGCTGCTTGGCAGAGGTCAGTCCATCGCTGCCTGGTCCAAGAAGACGCGAAAAGAGCTCCCAAATTAGCTTGTGTTCCATCAGCATCACCTTGCTCAAAAGAAGTCGACGTATCACCACGAAATGATGCTGATGCTCAGGATATCCCTAGTGTAGGTCTATTGCCTTTCAATTGGAACCCTTCGTATTATAGCGTTTCTCCCAACTCAAGATGGTGGATGCATTCTCAGCCCGGTTATAGGCACCCGAGGGGTCTCACAAGTGAACAACCTAATTGTGAAGAGTCGGAAATGAAGATCTCCCAATCCCCTGAGGTGAAGAGTGTAGATGAATCCACGAATTCTGATGTACAAACTTCTGCACCCAATTTGAAGAATGATGTCGGAAGTGAAAAGCTAGAGTCCAAACATTCGCGCAAAGGTTCTTTTTTAGAAGATGATAGTGCAGTTTCCAAGGAAACTGATGAACTATTTCCGTGGATTGGAGATGGCAAGACTGAGCAGCCATGGTGGCGCATTACTGACGAAGATGAACTTGCCTTGTTGGTTGCACAGAGATCCTTTGGATTGATAGAAAACTGTGATCTTCCCCAGCCTCAGAATTCCTCAAGTGCTAAGAGGAAGCCCTTACTCGATCCCGTCTCCATTGATCACGAAAAGACTGGAATTGCGGTCGCAGAACCAAATCATCCCACCAATGGTGTTTCTTCTCAACCCGAATGTCAAAAACAGCTATCGAGGTATACTAGAGAGTATATTTTATACTTGTTGAGGGATTTGTTTACGATGGCTTGAACCTAAATAGTTTCATGGATGTGTTCAGAAGGATTGTGGCAGAGAGCGATTCGAGCAAGGCTGAACTACTAGAGGCGCTGCGCCACTCCCAAACACGAGCAAGGGAGGCGGAGAAAGCAGCAAAGGAGGCATACGAGGAGAAAGAGCACGTAGTGAAGCTCGTCTTCAGACAAGCTTCTCAGCTCTTCGCTTACAAGCAATGGTTCCAGCTTCTGCAGATCAAGAACGACAACGAGCATCCAATCACGGGTCTTTTCCCCCTTCCCGTGCCATGGATGCCTCAGAAGCCTATGATGTTGCAGAAAAACTGGCAGAAAGGAAAGCGTGGCAAGAAGACGGGGCGTTCCAATCTCGACATTTGCAAATATGCCGTTGTTTTTGCCCTGGGACTGAGTCTTGTTGGTGGGCTGTTCTTGGGGTGGAGTATGGGGGGTTGGATGCTGCCAACATTCTGATGAGAGCAAAATAAGTGTAGTTTGTGTTGTTTTTTTCCAGTGGTTTCTCTGTTTGGCTTAGTATAGGTTTGATTGGTTTAGGTTAGTATGTAAGTAGTAAATTGGACAAACGAATGCAAGTTTTGCGAGGAAGAAGAATGGACTAGGCATTAGATATCCACTCTTTTCAACCTGGTTGCTTGTGCATCTATCTTTGTGTACATTTAAATTAATTAAATATGCAATCTTGTTCTAAAAAAACATTCAATCTTATATCGGTGTAACCTAGAGGTAATTTTGAGTGTTTTTTTAAAAAAAGTTTTTTATTAAGTCAAAAGCATGTTTTTTTTTATAATTGTTTTCATGTTTAGTGTACATAATGATATCAAAGAGAGAGGTGATAGGAGGTTCATTGCAAGATCTTATTAATATGTGAATGATTGTGACATAATGGTGATGGTAATCATCACGTGAAATGCAATTGAACATGATTGAATGGGTGAGGGACAACACATGAAGTAAACCATCACTTGAAATGTGATTAATCATGGTAGAATTGGCTAGGGATAACACATGAGATGAAATATATCATGAAATGAGCCATCGCGTGAAATACGATTAAATATGTGGCGAGGGACAATACATGAGATGAGCATCCCTTGTGAAATGAGGCATCACTTGAAATTAATTAAATATGATAGAATTTGCAAGAGACACCACATGAGATGATTGCATGGTTCACATGAATACGACACGATCTACTGATCCCATCACAAAGTGCAACTATATTGCAACTATGATAGAATTCACGAGGAACAACACATGTGATAAACGTGTAAAATACAATACAATCAATAAACATCATATTCTAAAAATCATTTTAATATGGTAAATAGTAACGTAACAACATTTTTTTATATATAAACTACATTCAAACCACTATAAAACCAAAAATTTTATGTTTATTTTTTTAATAAAAAAATCCCTTGTCCAAAAAATCTGAATTTATAAACCGTCAAAATATTTTAAAAAATTCTTCAAATTAGAACTTTGGGCTCATAGCCCACAATAGAAGATCTGAAAGGGCCCTAAAACAAACAAAATCACCTGAGCGATCCTCCGACGGGACATATATGAAAAAAATCTGAAATTGAGGTCAGCGAAAACGAGCTAAAAGATGCCGGCAATGGAGAAGCTGAAGATGTTCGTGGTGCAAGAGCCCGTCGTCGCCGCATCCTGTCTCATAGCTGGTTTTGGTAAACCCATCTTCTTCTTCTTCTTTCTTCATTTATTTAGTGATTTCTTCATATAAATATGTTGTTTTTTTTAATGTGGATTGGTGGGTTGATTGTATTTTGCATAAATTTTGGATCTTGATTGAGCCCAGAACAAGAGGGGCGATTTCTGCTTGTGTTTTAGTGGAGATTATGTTAACTGATTGAAATTTGGGGGCAACTTCGGATTTTCCTAGGTAATTTAGGTTACTTATATGCTTGATGTCTTGAACAATGCCTCCCATGGTGGAAGAAAATGCCTTACAATTCTTTTTGGATAATTAACAACTACAATAACCAAGGCTTTAAGCATTTATCCGGTTACTTGGAATCGGCTATACTGATCATATCTTGCATTCATGAGGTTTTCCATATGTTTTTCTCCCTAACTTTAATTAGTTTGGGACAGTTAACTTATAGGTAATCTTTGAGCATAATTATGTATAGAAAAAACTCTAGTTGATGCGTTGGTAGGCTTTGGAGAAGCTTATTCTTCTCTTGAAACTCTTTGTGTTTATCGTTTTGTTCTTTTGACATCAACATTGGAGCTAGGTTTCGTAACTGTTGGCTCTGCAAACTGTATTTACCTGCATGGAGAATCTAGCGAGCGTGTTGCTGTTCTCTTTAGTCATCCCCATCCTTGCCTAACTTGGAATATGCTTTCTTTTCTTTTTGCATTCTATTACTTGAAAGTTTAAGCATATGGATGTATGTATCAGTCTTTTATCAGCTGAATTTTAGTATGCTATGGCAATTTCAGGTCTATTTCTCCCAGCTGTGGTGAGACCTATTCTGGACTCATTTGAGACAGCCAAGCCAGCTCCTCCAGTTGCATTAAATGATGTAAGTGAATTCCTCTATGCATGCTGATTTCTTCTCGATTCATCCCATAAGTACCCATTTTCTCGTGCTGATCGTGTTGGTTTTCTCCTAAACAACTGTCTCTTGAATTTTGATAACATTGTGATTTTAGTTGTACAAACCCCTTCAAAGTACTCTGCCTGAAATTAAAGTAGTAGACTAGTAGTGTAATTATACTCTCATGGATGCGGCTTCTTCGAAGCTAGTGATAAATAGGCAGAAGTTGAGCTATGTAAACTGTAATATACTAATACTTGGGCACCTTTTTACATTCTGCAAAAATCCTCTGAGCTGGCTGCCAGTGGATCCCTATTTTTAGCAGATTAGTTTGGCTTTTTATATGATATAAGCCCTTAAAAGTAGTCTTCTAGATATCTTTAATCTTGACATACAGAAGCTCGGTATAATAGTAATGTAATCACCTCTTATCCAGGACTAAACTATCCCTTTCGTGCATATTTGCAGGTTGTGGCTGGTATGACTGGTAATAAGTAGGGTCGATTCAACTGATGAGTGAGGATCATTTTCTATCTGTAATCATCTTACACAAGTGTAACTGTTAAATAATGCAGAGATTCTTTCATATACTACTCTTCTTGATTATGCACTATTTTGTACCAAACTTGAGCTTAGTTTGTGCTATTTGAGTGTTGCAAGGACATACTTTGTCTCGCCATCTTTGGTTCGGATCATTAACGAAGCTCTAGTTATTACCATCTTTGTCAGTTTATTTGCTTCTTTGTATTTTGATTGATTTTCTCATTTCGTGATGAAACTATATTGCTTTTAGCCTTTCCTTGAACATAAAAGATGACTCTAGAAATGAAAGGTGGTACATTCATGCAGTTCTTGTAATGCTAGATAACACATAATTTTGTCATGATGCAGATCTGATTGATTTTTATAGAATAGCAACAGCTGATGAATTAGAACTTTGTGTGCTTTGTTCATAATAGTTTGAGATAAAGTGCCAATGAGACGGGTAAAATCACCCCAACTGCTTTTCTGAAGTAGCAGCATGCATTTTCAGTTTCCGCTAGTTTTAACAGCATTAGCTGGTGTATTTTGCCATGTCTGAATTCTTTTGAAGGTTTCTTGTATCCGTTGACCAAGTAGATGAATTAGTGATTGATATTCCTTAGCTTATTAGTGGAACACTATCTCACAAACTGGTGGTTGCACAAAATAGTGTCACCACTTGGCTAGGACTTTTGTAGTTCGGAAACCTAGTACAGTAGCATTATCTACATAGAACCAATGCATAGTTAACCATAAGCACACTCATTTTGTGGAAGATTATGATCAATAACATGTGCAGTTTTAGTTGCATTTTACAAAACAACACACTCATGATCTATTCTAAGGCCATCTGAGGTACTCATAGGTCACACCAGTCGTTTCTTCGGTTTTCTTCTCTTCCATGGCATCACTTGCTTGATGCCTTCATAGACAGTAGCCTACGAGAAAAGAATAGTAGTTTCGAAAGTCATGAATAGGATCAAATTAGAGCATCTAGGAATCAAGAAACTGGGGAAAAGAGTATGAAATCCTAGTACAACACGGAAAAAATTACAAGAATACATTTCATGGTGCATGTTTTTCATTGCTCATTAGCATGGTAGAAGACGACAAAGAAATTCCAAGTTTGTCATGTCATGAGATAGCATATGAAGTCACTGGATCTCTAGTGCGTTTGGATTTTGGAATCAATTCAGATCTCGCTTTTGAATAAAGTATGTTATTTTTAAGATGTCACTCTTCTTTTTACAATAAAAAATGGATCATTTTCATCGCATTCATTGATCTTTTCACTATCTCCACTCAAATTATCTCCACACATTTTAACTTGCATAAAAATCGATCAAAATAATAAGGTGTCCGTTTTAAGAGAACGGTAGTATGAGTTTAGTCAATTTGTATTAAAGAAGTCCAACACTCCACATTGCTACACAATGAATGCACTCTCATTTTCAACCCTAAAATCTACAAAAGTTAGATTGTGTTTCAGCATGCCTAATTGCCCCCATTAAGGACCAACTCACCTACACTTTCAATGGAGTGAAATGAAAAACTGTGTTCACAATGTAAAGTTCTACCTAAGCCATACCCCACCAACCATTAATTTCTTGAGCACTGAAATACTGCTCTAGGACTATGCAATATACCAATGACCCTCCATTATCTGAACTTGGACTTTTGCATGCATATACAATTACCACTTTTTGTTGAGAATAATGATGATGCTTTTAATCCCATTTCATAATCATATGAGCAACATGATGACATGGTAGAGACAAAGAACTTATGATATACTCCCTATCATTTCTTAACACTTTTTTTTTTGGACATTTTCTCAAACCACGTTTGATCACCGATAATTTAGTTGTGTCTAATAACAAACGATAAATTTTACTTTTCAGATTCTACACGTTACGGAGAATCCAAAAATATCTCACATGATGTCTATTATTCTATATAGCAAAAGTTATCGATGATAAAACATGTCATGAAAAAAATTACGGTCAAACGAGACCAATGTAAAAAAAATCAGAGGAGTACCAAGTGCAGTGTTTGCGTGTTACCACCAACACAGAACTGGACTGTGGACTCGATCATCATAAGTTTTAAGGTTAAATGGTAAAAATCCATGTTAATTTTCTTGATGTGAAAGTTAAAGAAAACAAAAGAAACAAATTGTATGATCAAGAGCTTACCCAAAAGTGAGACCTTGTTGTTTGGGAAAGACTTGAAGAACTTCCATTTCTTGGCATTCTAGAAATCTCTCTCTTAGAAATGCTCCCCTCATCATCAGCAGAATCCATTGAGAAAACTGAAGATGGATTGATCTCCCTAGTTTTTCCACCCCTGCTAACCTTAGGGTTCCTAACATTGTACCTCCAAGAACCAAAGATCCCTCCTTTGGTGCCCTTATACAGCTTCTTGCCCTGCCCTCTACAAGGGCTGCCCTTAGCACTCTCACTACTGTCAAAGGACACCCTGCCCTCCCTCTCCCTTCCCCTGGGGTACCTTAAAGAAGTGAACTTTGGCTTGGACACCACATAGGGTCCCTCGAGAACAGTTGTCGGAGAGGGCTCCGGCAACAACCTAGGAGGCAGTTCCAAGAACCTTGGAGACTCAACAATGGTGGGAAAAGGGATGATGTCCGTACAAGGCCTTGGCTTTCCGGGCTCTTCTTCCCACCTGAAAGGCACTGAGGCTGAGGTGAACAATGGCGGTGTAAGAATTCCTGAATGCTCAGGTGATTCCATGGAGAAAAGAGGGAGCTTTAGGGTTGAGTTTTCTGCTTCCATGGATGCTGATTTTCTTGATTCTTGGATTTTGATTGCCTTCTTTGGGGTAAAGGGTACTTAATGTAAAGAGGGTTTTTTTTTTCTTTCAAATTAAAGACTGAGAAGAAGAAGAAAAGAAGGAAAAAGTGGGATATGTGATGGCAGTGAAGTGTTGGTTTATTAATACACATGTGATTCAATTCTTGGATTCTTGATTCTGTTTCTAGCTGTTTTGTTAGTGTAAATTAGAGTACTGTATGCAAGTCACATCTACATTGGCTCACTTTCCTTTTTAATAATTTTTTAACATAATGTCTTTTCCCTTTTTGGCACATTCTAAGTTATTTTCATCAATTCGATTTACTTTTTACTCTTTCAATGAATTCTTAACCACTAATTTTATCTTTCTAAATTCACGTGTCAAAAGTAAGTGAGTCAATTTTAGTGAATTAGTGAACCGGTGAGAGTAGAAGCAAGTTAAAGTGATCACTATTTTTCTTCAGAGGGTTTTAATAATGGTGGCATGCCATGCTATGGCACAGCTCACATAGCAAAAACTGTGAAAGTTTGGACTATGGTAAGGTTTTGAATAAATTAACTGGTCTTAGCTCAGTTTGGCCACAAAGTTGTTTGGTTGGATAGAGGTTATGCGTTGAATTTTGCGCTTTAAAAGATGTAAATTGTGTTCTCTTTACACTTTTCAATTCATCATAGCAATTCAAGCAAGTTGTCTAAATCAGTTGGTCGCGACAATTCAAGCAAATTGTTTGGATAAATGGAGGCCCCGAATTCAAACACGAGCGTATGCATTTCAAGGAATGTAAATCGTATTCTTTTTTCCAACTCTTTGTAATAATTGAGTGTGTCAATGAAACGTAATATGTCGTGATTTTATAAGAAATGGAATGATAGACCCTGTTCAGTTCGGCTGATTAAGAGCTGAGTTGAGTTGAGCTGAATTTATTGGAGCTGAGAAGAGCTGAGAAGAGTTGAGAAGAGCTGAGTTGAGTTGAGAGGAGCTGAGAAGAGTTGAGAGGAGCTGAGAAG
>JAULKK010000008.1:16335915-16348179 GCA_032355705.1 Rubia peregrina
GTAAATATATATAGAAAAGAAAGAAAACGATTGGAGAACTCCAAAACCAAGATTGAGAAACAAAGTTACTATATTGGACATGTCGTGCAAGTTTACAATTATAAGAATTGCAAGAGAAAAAGGAGGAGATAAAGAACAAGGAAACTTACGAGTTGATGTGCGATGAGGAGCTGGGATGATAAAGAAGGAAAGAATAGGATGAGGAATACAAAAGGGTTAACAAATTTAATTTAAGAAAGTGAAAAGCCAAGAAAAGTCAAATCCGACAAGAAAATAATGATGAATTTTTTTACAAAAAGTAACTTACCTTTTTAGGATTATGAAAAGCCGGCGGTATCTGGTAAGATACAGTTCACTGAATAGTGATAGAATTAAGTCACCAAAATATAAGTACTTATAAAGGGGGGAAATATAATGGCATGGGAGAAAATTTTGGAATGATACAACGAATAAAGAGGAGGAAATCACGGTTCATTAAAACAAAATATCAAATGACTAAGTTGACTACAACTACAACAGATATGGAGAAAATTCAAATCCAAAATTCAAAATCAGAAACCCAACCAAACTTTCATTACTGGCCAAGAAGCAATAACACTTAACGAAGACAATCTTAGTTACATGAAGGGCGAACATGTTATTACAGCTTCAGGAGTTCACGAACAATTGTTTGCATATATTCTACAAATAAAGTTATCGCTTTGCGTTTACCAGTTTTCATAGCTATGGGGTCTTATAGTGCATACCTAGCGCATAAGCTAGAGGTTGCTGGCCATAGGCCCAACCAAATGTTCGACCAAAAATAAATGAAGAAGGAATATACAATGATTCAGCCAACATTCATGTCAACCATGAACCAAGGAAGACGGAATCACGTTAAACACTTAGCTATGAGCCGAGATTATAGTGACCACGATTCAACCACGATGCAGCCCACGACCTTAAAACCCATTAAAGCTGAGCCACGATTACAATCGCCGATAATTGTAAGGAGAACAACACTAGCTCACGTAAGTGAGACTAAAGTGAGAAATTATAATTCTCTGAAGGAAAAGTACAGACTTGATCATCCGAGTATTTTTCCTGGAATTACTTTAGGGATCTACTTGGCAGGAAGAGACGTTTTACAGTGAACAACTGTTATTTTGTTTGGTCGGGATTACCACATCAATGTCAGTTTTGGGGCGATTTAGGTTTGAGAATTTGGTTTGGGGTTGGGATTTGAAGTTTTTTTGACTTTTTTTCTTCAATTTGGAGGTTTTGGTGCAATGTCAGATAGATTGGGAATGTAAAGTGGGATGGGGGTGAGCTGTTTATAAACCCAACATGAAATGTTTTCATTTAAACCTATAATGCAACGTCGCAGACACTTTTGCATATAATTATAAAAATTAAAAAACGACACCTCTTTTTGTATATTTTAGGCTACATAAATGAGCTGGGCCCTAATATTATATATTTTGGCCCAGACCAGAGAGTATCGAATTGACATTAGTAAAATTCACCAACCTAATCGACATAGCTGAGAGGCGAACATCGCACCAGCAAAGTGGAATATAATGATGATTAGGTCGAGTTAAACAAGCCACCCAAACCAAAAATATTTTTCGGCCTTATATGGTTGGTGTTGCATTTGTATGTCCCCATTACCGACAATATTCCAACTTTGTTGCGATGTCGCAGAGTGGATTGTGGGCAGATTAGACCAAAAGCAATAAATATAACCCCAAACAATTTAATTACCAAATTAATTAATATGGGAATATTTTCAGTATTAAAGCAAATAATAAACATATTGGAGTAACAAAAACATTGGATCTTGCTACGTTTGGTTTTTCTTACTGGTGTATAATAAGGTTGATAATCCGTCGGTTTATAATTTAAACCCAATGTAATGGTTGTATCAGGTATGTTTTGGAACCAAATGACATTGGTTATGAATGACCTTCAACTTTCATAACCGTCGAACGAGTAACTGTCAATCCCTCACTAGTGTAATTAGATTGAGACTATATGTGGGTTCATAAGGAAAACCCTAAGTAATGTTTAGATTCGGTATCTTTTGGTCTCGAACGACAAAAAATGTGTACGGAATTGAACAATCTTAACCTTCGGTCGTGGGTACAGTTCGAATCCTGATTCATTGGATAGGGTTGTCTATTCATGGGAATGATTGGAAAATACTATGTAAAGGTTGTAAGTAATATCTTGTTCCATCAAATATAATTCGCTATGACTAGCCTTTACAAATCTTAATCATCGAAATCAGAATTGTGAAACAGGTCTGGTGTAATAAGGTAGAATATCCCTAGGATTATAATGTAACCGTATGTAATTGTTATAACTAGTTTCTCTTTTGGCATTGAATGAGATCGGCTATGTTTCAGATTGAATAAGTTAAACCACTACGACTGGTAATGTTTACTTTCAGTCGTGTAATGTGGGTTTACTTTTCGTTGGCTTAAACGAAAAACCCTATGTATTTGTTAGAACTGACATCAGCTATTACTGGCATTCATCAAGTTTAACTGTGGAAAGGGTAATGTTTGTACCTTGACAATGTATTAAGGTTCACTATGATTTTGCTTATTATGGAAACCCTATGTAACCAATAGAACAAATATTTTCTTGTCCACACAATAGATGAAGGAAAACCTATAAAAACCGTAGAGTGCGACTTTGCATTAGAGGTCTCGCTTATAGAGGATTGACCAACATTTGGGCAACGCCGTATATTCATATGTAACATGCCATTTGGCCCATTGTATCCCATTGTATCTATGTCATTACCGTCATCACGAAATACATCGTATAAACAGATAATAGGATGCACATCGGCAACGTCGGACAATTATATGACAGGGCCCTATTGGGCTGATTTTGACCCAATATAAAACCTAAAAAACTTAGGCCCGACATGTCAAATGTGCAATGCGATGTCTCATCTTTGGTGGGAGAATATATTAATGCGCCATACTTAGGAAAAAATATACCAGAAAACCTTAGAAGAATAATATTGCAAAAAATGATGCCCCCACAAAGACTCAAATTTCTTCATCAGCATTTCCTTCATTCTCTAACAAATCAACCAAAAAAAACCCAAAACCTCCACTACCATAGAAGCCAAATGGAGAAAGGAAGGGAAGAAGAATATGTTCACATGGGAAGGGATTCCATGAATCAAAATTGTGGTAAAGATCTATCTTTAACTTGAATGAGCGTTGAATTTTCCTAGGGGTTTCCATTTAAGCCATACGGTTTAATGAATGGGTATTGATTATAGGGTTTAACGGGTGAGTGTTTATTATTTATAACTCCTAAATTTAATGAGTGTTGATTATTACAATGTTATAGATATTTCATCTATTTCCTCTATAGATTGTGGACTATAAATATATTGTAGTATGGTTACATTAATGATCTCATTTTCAAGTGTTTTGTGTGTACCACACGTGGAAACTTGCTAATGATGTTTATTTGTTAGGGAAATCTTTCATTTTAATCATTTTCTTCATGTGAACATGAATTTCTTGACATATGTGTTTTGTATTTTGAACCAAATGCATGATATGTTTGTAGTGGTGGGGTACCTTGATCTTATGTTTATAATGTTTGTTGTTGCTAGTGATTTATAGTAGTAAAATTCCAAATTTGGCCTAAGAGTGAGAACAAAATTTTGAATATGCGACGTTGCATAATTGTAGTTGGTTTATAGGTTGGTAGGCTTGATTAGTAGGAAACCTCACTTATAATCTCTGTTTAGGCACGGGTTTGGACTGATATTTCTCGCGATGTCGGATATGTATCATTGGACAAGTACGATTTAGGGTGTTATTTACCCAATAAAAATGCAACTTGAACATCACACTTTATTACGAGAGGTGGGTCAACTCTACTCACTGCCTTACTCTTGTTTGTATTCTATAAAGGATTACGGGATGGTAATGAATTAATGACAAATTCTTTTTTTTAACAAAGATTGGATGGTGGCCATCATCGTATGACCAATCTATTTTTGAACAATTTGTACTTACAAATATCATAAAAAACAGGCTACCCCGTGGGGAAGCTGTTATTATTGCATGCGTTTTATGAAGGATTTGGTCTCGCAAGTGAAAGATAATCTATTTGATTTACAAAAGGTATCCCCATATTCTCACCTATTATTTCTATCAATAATATCATGACCATGACCATCCTTTTTTATTCATTATGAGGCTGAAACCTGGTATGTTTGGTGTGTATGAACGCCTGTTGCAGTATAGTCTAACCCTATCCATCTCAGATTACTTTACGAGTGTGTTGATTTTGTATGGGGTTTCTCTTTCTCAGTTACTTCCTCAGGGGTGGCCATAGTGGTTGGCTTTGAGTAGTTGTGCTATAAGGATCGGAGAAATTTCAGTGTGAAATAGTTTTATACATAGTACCACATTCAAAAGGTGGAATTTGTTTAGTCCTGGGTGAATTTTAAACTCGCAACGTGAAAAGTTGATCTCGTGCAGGAGATTCCTGACAATTCTAGCGATTGGGAGAATAACTTTTTGTATGTTAAGTGTTTTGGAAATGATTCTATGTTGTTATAGAATAATAATATTCCCATTAGTATATAATTGAAGTTAAAGAAGGACATGAACTTTATTCAAAATTGATTCCTCATGTCGTGAAGGTAGGGATGCCTTAGGGCAAGTGAGGTATAACTCTTTCCTTGATGTTTAGGATTGTTGGTTTGGTAGAAGGCATGTTACTAATGTTTGTTGTTATTGTTTGCATCTGAGAAGTATTACACCCTGTTGTTTCCTAGAGATTCAATCGAAGATAGATTGTAGTAATACAAAGGGGCATTTTTTATAGTTACCTACACTGGCATGATTGATGACTCAGAATTTGGAGTGAAATCAGGAGTACATCTGAGAACCTTCATAAGGAAACCTTGGAAAGCCCGGGTACCTTTGATCCAACAATGATGGAAGTCAGCAAGTTCTTCAAACCTTATCAGCACATGCTTGTAGTCCATCGATCCTAGTTGATATCTCCCTTCGAAATCAGTCGTCTTGAAGGATGCTTCCAATTGTTCCATGGTCAGCCGACCCCTAAGGAATTTACAAATAAGAGCATTAGATTAATGAGATGATAGTGTATTTATTTCATGGTCTGTGTATAGACAAGCAATGTCGTCCAGGTGCTCAGTTTTGGCTTGGATGTTCAGATTGATGGGAAGAGAAGAAGTTAATAGAAGTGTATGTCTTCAGAGCAGCGAGGAAAGTTTTTCCTCCACCAAGCGGCAGTGTCTCCGCCATGGAGAGGTTGTTTCCGACGTGAAAGAGTCGTTACAGGCGTTTAAAACCGTTAGAGAGAAGGAGGAGGACGAGAGAAAGAGAATGAAAACAATTTACATAAATGTACCAATACAATACAAAAAAATTAATAATTTAATAAATATATGTACACACATATATATATATATATATATTTGGAGATATCATCCTTACGCTATCTCAAGAATATCATATAATTTAACTTGATTCTGTTGTAAAATAATAAACAAAATTAACATATTATGAATATATAAAGGGTGATACACATTTAGAGTATGAAAAAATTATGATAACAAAACAAAAGAAAATAAAAACTTAATGCATCCTAACCGTTTCTCAAAATGAAATACACACTACGTGAAGATCCGTTATTCCTAACTTCGCTTTTACATATGAATTTAGCTAATAGAAAGGTTGTTTGTTTTGATATATATCCTTGGATTTGTCTCCATCTCATACGTTAGAGAAATGAAGGTTAGATATCCAATGCAATCTCCGATCTAAGTTAAAAAAATACAGAGTCTCAATAAAAGAACAAAATCAAAAGAACATGATTTTGTATTAGCCACTTGCATTTAGATTCCCAGAGGATGTTTCTATTTAAGTTGTTGCAGCTGAGCCTGCAATGTTCACCACCTTGTTAAGTTTGTCCCCAAAAGTCATTTGGTGATCATGCTATGTGGTCGGGGCAATTTCCTCGGCAATCTGACAACATCAAAACTTAAAGTGTGTCAAACAAAGCCATGAACTTCATGTATGAACCATATTAATATTAAAACTGAACATCCTTTAAATAGCAGCCTTCAAAACTCTCTTTTGTGATCATATTTGCCCCTGTGACTTTGTAGCATGTCAATGACACTCAGAAGAAGGACAACAAAGACTTGGTGTTAGTGTGCCCAAGAACAAGACTATATGATCCTACATAATCCATCTATTAAAATAAATCAGCCCACGAAAACAACCTTCAAAACTAAAAGTTCTACTCTAGTCTTAGATTGTGATGCAACTTTCCTCTCAAGTCAACTTTAATTCACACCATAAACACAAAGAACGCGACTTCGCCAAAACTTAAAAGTATGATTTGATCATGAAACTTAAGATAGAACTAAGAAGAATATGCAGAAATAGCCTATCTTTTAAAAAAAAACTTAGGAGATGAGAATCTAATCTTTGATGCAACACCTTCATGATTTGTTTATGTTGGATATGTAGTTAGAATACATCTGATTTGTTTGTGTTCAAAATAATCGCACAGTTTAATGTCACAGCCAACCCAAATACATAATAATCAAATGTGTATTAATAGATGATTTTCCCGTAATTCAGCAAATCTAATAATGCAGATTCGTTAATCGCAAATAAAATGAAAATATGTCAGCTGGAACAATGGCAAAGACTGTACCCGTAATATGCATCTTCCGGCTTTCTTCCTCGTCCCTAATTTCCCAGGGTACGATTGCACATTGATTTCACAAAGACTCAACAAAATCTTAAAGATTACTTAAGCACCGATACACAAATCAAATTCAGCAGAAATCCTGTATCATTAAAAAAATGTTTTAACATTCACCTATAATACTTTGAATTTAAAAAATACAATGATGATGAAATGAAATGTTTTCTTCAACAGGTCAATTAAAAAACAAAATGAAATTGAAAACTGAAAATGCAATGGAGAAAGACGTATCGTTGTTCGTCCATGCTCTGTATTCAACTTACAGGGAGCATGCAAAGTTGGCCATGTCTTGAATTATACTTCAAAGGATACATGGTTGTACCTTTTACGTATTTTTGATGCTAAATTGTTGCAGGCCTTAATTTCAAAGCCACTTTGGTCTTTCCAGAACTTGCACCTATATAGAACATGTAGCAGCTAGAGGATCTGAAGATCCTGCTCCTGTCCTCCTAACAAAATATTTGGCATAAACTATTAGCACATCACTGACATTAACCGGCTACATCTAAGGTCTTTTCCCAACATTTGTGTACAAAGAATCACATAACATGCGGCCTATTGCTACAAGGTGAAAGAACATTAATGTGAGATCTCGATCAACCACTCAACTTCAACAAAGTTAATAGATCATAGGCCAATGAACTTGCAAGAGTTACAAGATTTGACCTATTTATTTATATCTAACGAACATCCCTCCTTAACCAAATAATAAGCACACAAATGTTTATGCATTCTACCATCATTTAGTCCTCAAACTCCAAGAACTCTTAAAACTTATGAAACAAAATATTCCAGCATTAAACAACCATGACTAAAACTAAATTACCTCAACAGTTTCTCTGATGCAATTCTGGCTGGAGAAATTATTTGGCGATTAGGTACCCACTTCACAGCACGATTTGGATCACAGCACATTGGGAATGAATTTTGATAAGCTTTTGTACAAGAATTGAAAGGAAAATGTCAAAATTCTAAGCAATCAAAGAAAATTAGCCACGACTACTTGATGCCAAGGGTCTGGAAACAAAATACATATAAAGTATGAGTGACCAACACAATGAAAATTTTCAAGTACATAGCACACACACATGAGAGAAATTTTTAATTACCAAAGATTCATAAATTTGCATCTGTAAATTCTTCAAGGAAAACATGCAATGAGCAATGCATGTTTTGACATTTGTGCAATTCTATCAAATGAAAGTACATGCAAACTTTGTTCCAAAATAAGAAAATGAACTAGGGTAGCTAGAAGCCTAATGAATCCATAAATGTAAGAAAAAGTCAATGATATATGAATTTCCTATTCAGTAAACAAAGATAACAACAATAGTAGGTTCCAAAACAAGGGTAAAATACTTTCATTTCTCTAAACTTACTCCTTGGAACTCCATCATTTGGTAATAAGCCCTACCTCGAAAGGGAGTATGACCTTGTCGGGATTCAGAGAAATATCTTGTCCTGAAACAAAGTTATGATGAATTTAATAATCTCACACAGTGGTTAGCAAATATCTATTAACACAATGAATTATTTAAGTTTCTCAGCCACACATGCCATTCTTCATAACCTAGATCAACAGTAAAGCCATACATATCTACAGTTTCACAGATGGAGAGGGAAAATTCAAGAGCTTGAAAGCTAGTTCCTTTTGCTGCTGAACCAAACGACGCACCCAACATGAGATAGACAGGATTGAGAATTAGCACTTCCTAAGAACACAAAAACCACGCATATGTAACATATCAGCAAACAACCTACTGCATTTGTGTTTCATTGTCGATTGCATCGTTCTCTAAACTAGCACTTCCTTCATCTTCTCCACTTTCACCATTATAATCACCAGCTTGAAGGCCGTTCCTCAGCCTTGACATTCTCTTTGGTAGCTTTTGCTCACTCAGATACCTAATGGAAGACAAAAATATTCTGTTAATTACATACTCCAACTACAACAGATGTAAAGATGTAACTGGCGGGGTCTGTAAGTTTATAGAGTATTTACACAATTGTCCCTTCACCATCCATGTTCGAGATAAAGAGCTTGCTTCTGATGTTCATTTTCTTCACGTCATCGCTTGGGCATATAAAGATCTTCCGTACCATCTTGCAAAACTTCCTGCAGAAATGGAAAAGCAAATCCATTGATCAAAACTAAGAACATGGTTTTTATGTGTGCACATGTTTTTGTTTTTAAAGATACTCACTGCCATGGATCATCGCCAACAAGCATCATGTCGCCCTCATCATCAGTGTAAACGACCTCCCATTTGTTTCGCGGGCTAAGCTCTCCCTTAATCTCAAACAGTTTTTCGAGCTCTTTGACAAGATCATCATAACTCTCCAAGGTGGTCATATCGACTGCGCGTCCTACAGCTACTCCTTGCATATGCACCTGATCATGTCAACAAAGTTAACATTGAGATTCACTTTACTAAAATGATGAAAGAAAATAAAAAATCATTGGCCAAGACCTTGGTTCGTGTTCTTTTGCTATGTGCATCCTTGTGTGACACATCTACATGGACATATTTTTCCTGAAGGCTGGACTTCAAAATCTCTTCATTGGATGCATCAATACCGGTGGAAGGCATTTCTTGTTTTTTAGAGTTCTCCCTCAAATCAATGCCAAACAGCCTGCAACTTGAAGAACTCTCGTGCAATTTAATCCGTCCAAGTTGGTCGTGTACAACGCCATTTCTTGCCCTTGATGAGACTGGAGAATTATAATCGCAATGCGCTAATCGTCCATTATAAGCAAGTGCATTAGGCCATGTTCCTCCAAGAGTCTCCGGCCTAGGAGACCAGAATCCCTGGCTATCATTAGCTTGGACTTCAGTAACATTGCTAGCGCGGTTTAGTTCAGCATTTGGAGTTGATCCCGGACACCAGAAATGCGTATGCTCTACACATACCCCGTCACAAGTTAGCACTAATACTCAAGTGATGAAATTGTTGTAAGATAAAGAGTATGAAATGAAATGCTTTATACCAGAAGTTGGCAAATCAAGAGGTCGCGGTCTTTTGTTCTTAGATATTGATTGCACTACAAGATCCACGGGGGAAACAGCTGCAAATGGCTCTATATCCCATGGAGAAACGCGTTCAGGCCTTTTAATTGTTGCTGGTTCATCCCATTGAACCTATCATCGTAGAAAAATAATTATATGACAGTATAAAACAAGAATTTGAAACTAATCAGATAAATGGCTTATAAACCTTCAACGAGCGCCACCTAGAATTCACCCACTCAGTAGATACATCTCCAAGGCCAACTATAGTGCCGGTAAACCTTACAAAGACGACAGTATGATCAAGTTTCAAAGAAAGTAAATACTTCAGAAACATGAGATGTTTTAACAATGCAAACCTTCTCTCAGGGGAATCTTCGCCTTCAAATTTCATCTTGAAACGCATGCCAACTGAAAATCCATGACTTACAGACTCGAGATACTTGTTCAATCCAATGATAAATTGGCTTGTCCTGCTCAAAATCACACAGCAAAAGAAAGGAAAAGTTAGGCTGTGCAGATAATGCATTGAGCATGGCATAGACTCCCCTCTCACCATCCATAACATTTACATACCTTGGCTTGTAGTAAACAACAAACAAAGTTCGTGTGGTGATAGCGTGAGATGCAGTGGCAAGCACGCCAAGATGCATGCTTTGGCTAGAAATGACAGATGGAGGCATCGTGCTCTGCTGGCGAGCAAGGCGACGAACACCAACACGCAGTTCTCCACTTGCACTCCTGCAATGTTTCACGAAATCAAAAATTCACAACTTAATCACTCTGCATCTAAGAAACATTATTTGTACACAGCATAGAGGGAAACCGTCAATAACCTTAGGAAAACAAATGCATCTCCAGCGACTAATTTCTTTGAAGTTACAAAAGTGCTCCAACCAGTAGTGAGCAGGTGTCTCCGAGGTTGCCCTAATCATTAATCATCAAATGTAAAAAGAGAGAACTTTGAATTCATTTCAGTGAACAACAAACAGATTCATAACAAATTCAGATCTCTTACCTCTAAATATGTGCTTGAATCGCCACTCATAGCCGTGCAAATCTCTACCAATTAAGTCTTGACTCGGGATTGCTTGTGTCATATCCTGAACCATGAACAAGAAGTAAACATGATATTTCAAAAACTTATGCTCTAGGATCCAAGAAAGTCTAATGAAACAAACACAAATGGAGGGGAGGGAAGATCAAGATACTAGTGGAGGTAAGCATTCAGTGGCATGCCTCCGGAGCACAGAAAAACCGCCATGAGTACTAGTATCCGACGCTGTTAGAATCTTGCAAAAGGAGTATATTTTCCCTTTGGGTGGATCGGGAGGACAAGGATCAGGACTAGTAGGTTCTACTTGCTGCAAAATTAGACAGACAAACATCAATCACAAGAAACATAGTTCAAAGTTTCAAACTTACAATCATAATTCATACAGAGGAATCAGTAAAAATAAAAATCCTTACATCTACTTCAGGGAGTAGAGTAATCTGAGCATAAACTTCATCGGTGTCTGCTTCCGCCTATAGAACACATAAACCAAATCAATATAATCAAAATCCATACGAAAGCATATCAACAAGAGGCAGAAATGAAAGTAAATTTTACCAGCAAGTGCACATGAACCACTTTGCAGAGGATCTTATAAGGCAGCTTGAACATGGTTATCTGCTGATTGAGTTCTTGATTCGTCGAAGCCTCCAACTGAAACACATGATCCCAAATTGAACAACATTTCAAGCAAAACAAACTGAAATAAAGAACCTTAAAAATATCGAATTGGTGAAAAGGGGTAGGCTTTACTTGCTCCATGTGCCCCTGTGGAAAATAGTAAGCCCTCTCCCCAGAACGAGGAACATCAACAAGGGGACCTGCGCAAGCCTTCCACAATTCTGCATACATATCATCTCCTTGCCCTACCAGAAACCAAAAAACAAAAAACCAATTTCAAAGGTTTATATGGTCTTAATACATTGACAACAAAAGCAAGAAACGAAGTCAAACAAACTAGAGAGTCCATAACCACAACGCTACAAAGCTTGTTCCTTTTCAGCTCACCTGTATCATGGGATGCTGGAGCATGAGAGGCCGCTGCAGAGGATGCCATTTTCAGTGAAAAGAAGGAAGAAAAAGTGCCCAGAAAACAACTCAAATCCCAGAAGAAGAACTCAAAATCCAAAAACAAGAAAAAGAGGAAAGCTTGAACAAGAAAACTCCTAAACTGTACGATGAATCCTGTTTTTTTTTCAGTTGATGAACACCTCCAAGATTGTGACTTTCCTCAAAAACATCAAAAACCCAGTTCGAAAATGGTGAAATTAATCAGTAAAAGCAGTGATCAGGTGATCATCTCATCACTCTCTCTTCATTAAGAACGCTATTTTCGTGCCTCTTTTCTTTCTCTCTCTCAGTATATATTATGCATAAATAGATGCAACGCGAAATGCGTGTGTGTGTATGTGTGTGTAAATCGAACAG
>JAULKK010000008.1:16348279-16363771 GCA_032355705.1 Rubia peregrina
ATGAAAGTAAATTTTACCAGCAAGTTCAAATGAACCACTTTGCAGAGGATCTTATAAGGCATTTTGAACATGGTTATCTGCTGATTGAGTTCTTGATTCGTCGAAGCCTCCAACTGAAACACGTGATCCCATATTGAACAACAACCTTTCTAGCAAAACAAACTGAAATAGAGAACCTTAAAAATATCGAATTGATAAAAAAAGGGAAGGCTTTACTTGCTCCATGTGCCCCTGTGGGAAATAGTAAGCCCTCTCTCCAGAACGAGGAACATCAACAAGGGGACCTGCGCAAGCCTTCCACAATTCTGTATACATATCATCTCCTTGCCCTACCAAAAATCAAAAATCAATTTCAAAGGTTTATATGGTCTTAATACATTGACAACAAAAGCAAGAAACGGAGTCAAACAAACAAAAGAATATACAAACACCAAGCAATAAAGATTGTCCTTTTTCAGCTCACCTGTATCATGGGATGCTAGAGCATGAGAGGCCGCTGCAGAGGATGCCATTTTGAGTGAAAAGAAGGAAGAAAAAGTGCCCAGAAAACAAACTCAAAAATCCCAGAACAAGAAAAAGATGAAAGCTTGAACAAGAAAACTCCGAAACTGTACGATGAATCCTGTTTTTTTCCCTTTTCAGTTGATGAACACCTCCAAGATTGTGACTTTCCTCAAAAACATCAAAAACCCAGTTCGAAAATGGTGAGAGTAATCAGTAAAAGCAGTGATCAGGGGTTCATCTCGTCACTCTCTCTTCATTAAGAACTCTCTTTTCGTCTCTTTCTTTCTTTCTCTCAGTATATATTATGCATAAATAGATGCAACACGAAATGCGTGTGTATGTGTGTGTGTATGTGTGTGTATGTGTGTGTAAATCGAACAGTAACACTACTGAACTGTTGCTTGAGTGGGTAGAGTTACTACAAAACAAAAAGGGTCCATGTATTCATCATCCATTTCCAATGCCCATCACCTTATTTTCTTCCTTCAATTTCCACTTTTACTATTTTTATCAGTTTTTCCTTAATTTGTGAGATTATTAATGAATATGTTTGATGGAAAGGTTACAAATGAGATTGGCTAAAGATTTAGTGGTTATGGGTCATAGAGGCACAAATTATTAGTACTCTCCCTCTGTCTCATATCTTAGCTGTGAAATACTTTTTATTTCAATCTATTGTCTATGTTCAAAATGGTTGAATGGTAATGTATGAACCTATTTTAACTGAGAAACAAAATAAATCGCATGGATTTTTTGTGTTTGTGATTGCAACTGTGTTCTGGATTTATTCCAATGTTATCAGACACTCTCTGAAGGAATATGTTGTGAATCTCTTCGTTGAATCGTTTCAGTTTTATTGGGCACCGTCGAAACACAGATTGTGACTTTGTTATTAGAACTACGTGAGTCATTTAGTGTGATTGCGACTCTGTTCCTGGAATCTTTACAATTTTACCGGACACTCTCTGAAGGAACATATCGTGACTCTTCCTTGAATTATTCCAGTTTTACGGGCATTACTGAAACACAGACTGCGGCTCTCTTATTCGAATTACGTGAGTCATTTACTGTGACTACAACTCTGAATCTGGAACTGTTCCAATATTATCAGATACCATCTGAAGGAACATGATATGACTCTCTTCCTTGAAGCGTTCCAGTTTTCTCAGGCACCGTTAAAAAATAAATTGCGACTCTCTTATTAAAATTACATGAGCCATTTAGTGTGATCGCAAATATGTTTCTGGAATCATTACAATGTTATTCGACACTCTCTGGAGAAACATGGGTTAATTCTCTTCCTTGAATCATTCCAGTTTTATCGGGGCAACGTCGAAAAAACATATTATGACTTTCTTATTAAAATTACTTGAGTCATTTCGTGTGACTGTGACTCTACTTTTGAATCATTCTAATGTTATATGGCACCATTTGAAGGAACATATTATGACTCTATTCCTTGAATCGTTCCAGTTTTATCGGGTACCGCCGAAAAAGAGATCGTGACTCTCTTGTTGGAATCACGTGAGTCACTTAGTGTGGTTGCGCCTCTGCTCTCATTCCAATGATATCGGACACCCTCTTTATGAACATAATCATTCCAGTTTTACTGAGTACTGCTGAAAAACACATTGCAAGTCTCTTATTAGAATTACGTGAGTCATTTAGTGTGATTGCTACTCTGTTCCTATAATCGTTTCAGTGTTTTCAGACGCCCTCTAAAGGGACATATGGTGACTCTCTTCCTTGAATCATTCCAGTTTTATTGGACGTCGCCGGAGAAACTGACTGGACTCTCGTATTAGAATTACGTGAGTCATTTAATGATAATAACAACTGTAAACCACTTAGGTTTACTCTCAAGTGGAAAGACCTTTATATCCGAATGGGAGCATTTTAGATTCAGATCTCACTCATAAGTTTAAATGGAAGTCTCGTGTGAGATACAATTATTATGAATGAATGAAACGAATGAGTTCTTAAAAAATAAAATTTACAAAATAAAATTTGGTATAAGATAAATATAAGAAGGTGTTATATGAAATGGAAGAGCTACAATCCTCCAATGGCCTTAAGAATCTTTGCTTTTAAGAAAGTTCAATTGTATAAATTTAGCTTTGGCCATTCTTATGCCCCAAGGGTTATAGTAGCAAAGGTACCAAATTTAATGCATGTAATAAGCCTTTATTGTACAACATGTTTTGATCAAGTAATTGGTTGGTTACAATTGGGAATACATAAGATAATAATGACGCAAGCAATAGTTGGTTCGCAAAGAGGCTACACTTTTCTAAAAGAAGATTGGGTTGAGTTTTGGGATGTCATAATTCTATTAAAAAATATACTTTAAAAGCCCTTAAATTTGTCACTTTTATTTTTGGCAATCCCTCTATCAATTCATTCTTTCTCACATCTAAAGCGTGTTCTCCATATCTTCACAATCACAATTTTGGTTGTCTAATTTTCTCCACATGTATGTCCTAAATTCACAAGTATACTTTGGGCAAAGATAATCATTACTAGTCCATGTAATGAAATGCAAATTCCGTGTTACATCGTTAAGCAGTTATCAACAGTAACACGAAGGTTTCGTGCTACCTATTATATTTAAACTTTTTTTATATTTTATTATCATTAGTATTAAATATTAAATAATATTATCATTATTATCATTAGTATTAGTATGACAATTTTGATGGGTCATAAGTAATTTTTATAGTAATTTTTATAATTATCTAGATTTTTTTATAGTATTTTATATCATGGCAGGACATTAGGATCCAGAAACTTCTCGTATCCTAAACAATGCTGTTCTTTTTCCATGCAAACCTTAAAAGACTCATTTTATCTAAAATTGGTGCGCTCCATAAATATGCCAATAAATATCGGTTACTTTTAGATTTTGCCACTAATTAAATGCAGTTATAAAAAGATGCGAAGCTAATTACTTATTACTGCTATTCATTACTCCTGCCGCTGAAGTTGGTAAAAACCGAAAAATAAATCGTCTCGGCCTTTTTCTCTTCGCATTTAATAGGCACATCTGAAAATGTGTCTGGTTTTGAAAATATAAATAAATGGCAAATGAAATTGTTTTTGTTAATATATCCAAATCCACGTCAGCAAAGGCCATGCTTCAAATCTGTTAGAACAAGAAATGGGTCCCACGTTGTAATATGTCACCATTTCCTGCCACGTAGGATTTTCATGGACACGTGTCATCTCCTCGCGAGTTCTGCATGCTTCTTTGATCCAAGTTGCGGTGTATCGAATGGGACAATGATACTAGTTTTCTTCTGTTTATAAGACAATCTCAACAAACCCGATCCGGTCCCTATGATTTTTAAATTAACAAAATTAACAAAACCAATTAATTGGATCATAGGATTCAACTAGCATAAGTTTATGTAGGGATGTATTATAGGATCCAACTAGCATAAGCAGGGGCGGATCCAGAAAATTTTCAATGGGATAACCACTAATATATAAAAATATATATACTTAATATGAATGGTAAAAAAAAAATTTACATGGGGTAAGCTCATACTAATTTCCCCTTATTTTTTTATTTTTTTTGTCATGGGGTAACCTGAGCTACCCCGGGCTCTATACTGGATCCGCCAGTGAGCATAAGTTTACACTAAATAGATTTAAATTTGTTGGGTTGGATATAGATTCTCTCTTTTTAGATGGATCTGAATATGAATTTTAAAAAATATGTTAGTGTTTGGGTTAAAATAATAAGATGCAGACCCAATATGTGGATCCATATATTCTAAATCAATTGAAGAAGATGTGGGCAACTTAATTTGATAGGAGATGTGTAATTGTTTCTTAATGGAAAGTATCTTTTTCCTAGTTTTGCTCAAAAACTACTTCGCATATGTATGTTTTTTCCTTAAACTTAACTGTTGTACCGTTCTTACTTTTCTAAACTTTATAATGACTGAATTGTGCTCGAAATGTTAATGGTTCTAGTTGTTGGTGCTTTGAATTGGGAGGTATATTTGGAATGGGGGTGTATGAGGGGTATGAACATGTATGGTTTAAAGAGGGCAAGGTGAGTTTCTGCTTATGACGCGAGGTTGGTGATTTTTCATGCGTATGCGAATCCGTAGTAACCTCGTCGGCTCTGTTATATAATTGTTGGTTTTTCATAGTTGGTGTAGTTTGATCAGAGAGCGAGGTGAGTTTATGCTTGTGTTGCGAGGCTGGTGACTTCCCATGCAAAGTCGCAGTGCACTAGCAGTGTGTGTTGGTTTTTCATAGTTGGTGTAGGTTGGGCAGAACGGGGTGAGTTTCTACTTGTGTCACATGGCTGATGATTTTCCAGCCGTATGCAAAGTCGCAGTTTCCTCGCCGTGTCTGTCACATGGATTGGTATTCCATGGTGAGCGAATCTGCGGTGATTTACCCACTTATGTCGCATCTAGCTGTGGAGTGAAGAAATGTGGGTGTTTTGCATTTGCGAGGTGATGAATTGTTGTGAGGTGCTGACTGTATGGGCCTTATGGGGGCTTGGTCTGCCCTAATGAGATAGTTAGGGGATAGGTATGCCACGTGAGTAGGTCTTTTCATAATGTTGTACCAGTAAATGTATTCAGTTTCCCTCAAATGGATGGAGGCGGTGGTTCGTTGATGAGTGTTATCATAAGAGGGTCCCTGTCTATTTAAATGGATGGAGTTTGAGACTCCAATGCGCTTCAATAGATTCCATATTAGTTTCTCGATAAGTTGGATTATAGAGTAGGATGTTTATATGTATTTTACCTGATTATACGTAATCTTCCAGAAGAAAATGTTAATTAACATGTTGTTATGATGTAATTAGTAAGACAATGTAGCAAACGTGTACAAGTGCTAGATCTTTCAATCGTTGATGACACTGCTAATTAAATATTCAAAACTCACCCCACTTCCTCAATATAACTATGAAAATTAATTGAGTAATTAAATGGGTTCTAATCACCCCAGCCGGTAAGATGTGGATTTTTTTTAGGCACATAAAACAAATTAAGCGCGTTTTAGCGACTAACACGGTTGTTTCTTTGTCCTAATGTGACAACAATTTTGTCACATAATTAGCAGCCAATTAAGTAATGAAGTTGATGGGAGCCTTTTTTGGCACAAAACCAACAAACACAAGTAAACTAATTACCCCCTAATTAATTAATGATTGATTTGGTCACAAATGTTTATCAATTGTATTCATAGAATATTTGAAAACTGAAATTCAATCATCTTTAAAGGCAAAGTCTTAGGAAAGACCGTCTTTCCATAGCCTTATGGAAAGACTGGGTTTAATTATAATAATAAAAGATAAAAGGTCTTAGTTGCAATATTAAAATTTTATTATGTAACGTGTAGTAGTTATAAAGTTTATAATCCGATTCATGCAACCCAAATTTTTTATCTTCGTTTCTTCTAATTTACACTTTAAACTGTGGTCTTTCCATGACTTATGAAAATACCGTCTTTCAAGAGACAGACTCATATTTAAATTGATGTTCATAGAATAATATTTGAGGCAACAAATTAAGGCTTTTGATTTAGTCCAACAAGCATGAAAATATATTCCTATTACTTCCCAAGTCATGATTATTATGAATTTGAGGTCAGGGCTATTTTTTATTATCTATCTTAAATGTGACTTGTTTTGTGGTTTAATATATTAAAAAGGATTATTTTGTACTATTTCAATTTCAAATGTTCATTTTAATTTTTCTTTAAGTGTAAATTGTGCGGCTTGGTGTCAAACCAAAGTGAAAAGCATGCTTAATGGAGAGGGGAAAGTAGTACTCCCTCCGTCCCATTTTCAATCTGCATTTTTTTTACTTTCACCATTTAAGTTGAAAAACATTTTATCGTTAATATATTTTAGTGAGAATAATCAAAACTTGTAAAAATATGATATTTTGAAAATATATTTTATAACGAATTTCACAGTGTATTAAGCAACAATATTAGAGATGACAATGGGGCAAGGCAGGTACATATTATTATACCTCCACACTCATGTCTACCTAAAAAATTTATACACATAGCGTCTCATCACCCATGACGGATACAACATTAAAATTCACCCATGTCCCATCACTAAATTGGGTCTTCATACCCACTACAAATCTCTTTTTCTCAACCCATTTATATTAAAATTAATAATTTTTTATATTAAAGTTTAATAATATTTATATGACAATATTATTTTCAAGTAAAACATGTGCACTATGTATAAATAATAGTTTATTACTATATAATATAAATTAGAATGTACATAGCGGATATAGTGGGGAGGGGCAGGACGGGTATGAACTAATATCCATGCTCAACCAACTACCCAATGTGGGTATCAATTTTCATACTCATTCCCTCCCCACTCCCACAAAAATTGCATCCATACCTGCCCAATTGAGGTTGACCTCCACCAAAATTCGCCCACTTCCATCTCTAAATAGTATGTACACTTATATCAATTCAATTTAAAGGTCAAAATTAGAAAGTTTTGACTAAATAAATAGTTAAATGGCAGTTTGCAGATTGAAATGCGAAAGTGGGAGTCAATAAAAGTTGTTTTTGGAAATAATTATAACAATTTTGGTTGATGATATCATATTTTAAAATCAAAAAGTATTTTTAGGAAAAAAGTTGAAGGCATCCCAAACATTCAAATGAATCAATTTTACTCATGTGTTTACCAAATACGATCAAAATATCCCTACGTACTTTATTTCCTCAAACCCACTTTGAAGGGGATATACTAATTAATCAAGTGGCCTTAATTATTTTGGATATGAATTAAATTGTTTAGGAAAATTAAGAATAGTAATTGAATATGTCTCTTGAAAGACGATCTTTTAAAGTCACGGAAAAATCAGGGTTTAAAGTGTAAATTAGAAGAAATGAATATAAAATTTTCAGGTTGCATGAATTGAGTTATGAACTTTATAACTACTTCACGTTGCATAATAAAAAATTTATCTTGCAATTAAGACATTTTATTATTTTAATTAAATTGCGTATGTTCATAAACTTATGGAATGACGGTATTTCCCAAAATTTTGCCGTAAGGAGACAAAAATGAAATGTAGGTGGTGAATATCTAGGGCCGCACGAGTGGGGAATAATAATTATTTTTTAAGAGAAAAGATATTCCGTATAAGTTTAAACCAAAGGTAAAAGATATGGATTCCATATCATTCAATCCCCACCCTATTATATATCAAAAATATTTATTTATTGATTGACTTATCATTTGACAATTCTTTGACCATATTCTCTAGACATGATTATTACAAAATAAATTAAAATAACATTTGATAAAAAAAATTGTGGATATTAAAGTAAAGTAAAAATTAAAGTGAAGCGCAAAGTATAGAACTTTCATTTGATTTAGAATACTTTTTTTCGTTATTTTTAACCTTAATTTTAAGGTGTATTTTACTGTAGATAGCTTTAACTACACATTATAAATCACAAAGTTAAAAAAATGCCCCATATTAATAATATTAATATTTACATACTAATTAAATTCTATGATCAAATATCTTAAAAATCACGAAAAAGATGCACTAAATTGGAGGGAGTATAAAGTTTTGCTTTTCGGATTCCACGAGATTTGCTTATGATTCCATGGGTTTTAAAGCTGTAAACCCAATTCATTAAATCTTCACTTGTTAATTTAAATTTATAATATACATATTATTTTTTATGTATCGTAAATTAATTCCTTGTCTTTTAAATAGTTTGTGCTCATAGATAAATTACTCAATATCTTGTTGATCACTAATAAAAGAATTTACTTTTTAAAAAAAATTAAATAACCTTTTATAATAAACTAATTGAAATATGACTTGGATCTAATAATATTATATTATGATTAATTGGAACCTTAGAGGGTACAAAGAGGCTGCCGGCAAGTATTAGTGGCGCAGCTAAGATGCTTTTAATTTTTGCTTATCCCTAACAAGCATTATCTTAATTGGGAATTATATGTTTCAACGAAATTAATCACAAAATTAGTGCTTATTTTATTTCAATTCAATAAAATTTCATATTAATACCTTGTCTAATTTATTATTTTTATTTTTATTTTTAAAATTATGTTTTAATTTAGTTCACACCAGTTTCGAACAGAATATGACCCTAATTGCCTAGATGCTTTTGATTTATTCATGAATTGGTTTCTTAGCTTTAGTTATAAGCCAACCAACGATCTTGATTTTCAATTTATTTTGATATGTAATGTTTAAAAAAACATTATTTGGTTAAAATCACCATGACAGTTGAAACTAAAGTTGGTTGATCTGATGTGGCTTTGACGTTAACTTGGAGAAGGACACACCTAGGATGACAAACCGGCGGACGGGTCAAATATGGGTTGGATAAAATAAGTATATAAAAAATACGGGTATGACCCATTTTAACCCATTTTTATAATGGATCCAAAATGGGTCGGGCCAAAATGGGTTGGGTTGAAACCCGCTCAACCCGCGGGTTGAAAATCATTTAACTCACGAGTCAAAATGGGTAAACCCGTGAGTTTCAACCCATATATGAACCCATGTGGGTTTATGTACCAACTCATATTGGTAAAACCTGGGGTTTTCAACCCATATTGGTAAAACTCGTGGGTTTCAACCCATATATTGACACATGTGGGTTTATATATCAACTCATATGGGTAAACCCGCGAGTTACAACTCGTATATTGACACATATGCATTTATATACCAATCCATATGGGTAAACTCGTGGGTTTCAACTCATATGGGTAAACCCGTGGGTTTCAACTCATATGGGTAAACTCGCGGTCAACCCATAAACCCAACCCGCCCAACCCATATTTTTAACTACACATTTGACTCATTACCCATTTAACTCATTACCAATTTTACACATACTCACCCAGATTTAATAATAGACAACTCGTTTGACCCGCGGATTACGGGTCTATTTTGTCACCCCTAGACACACCAGTCTATTTTTAATTCGAAATTATTTATGCTTTTTATGGTGCCAAGGTGGTGGGAAAATGACCCCAAAATTTAATTATTATATACTCCCTATGTCCCACCTAGATTTGCAGCAAGAGAAATTGAACCTAAAATTATTATCTATGTGAAATGACTATACTGCCCTCCTGTTAAACTTCATCCACGGTCTCTGTAAACCCCTTCTCTCTGCTTCTCCTTCAACCACGACCTAAATCCTCCACCCACTACCACCACTTGCAGTCTTCATTCCCCACAAAACCTCACCCTCTTAGTTTCTAATTCAAGAAACTCACCAGATTCTTCTATTTTCTTTGAGTACGACTTGCCACCGCCATCGGATTTGCTCGCCTGGGAGCAGTGGTTTTAGATTTTCTTTGCTGGATTTTCTTCGAGTACAACAATGAGGAAAATGGAGAGAACAGCGGAGATGGTAGAGATATTGTTGTGATGGAAAATCCAAGGAGGGCAGAGGAGATGGCAAAGAGGCGAAGGTGAAGGCGTAGACAGAGATGCCAGAGAGATTGTTGTGATTGAGAATCCAAGGAGGGCGGCGGAGATGGCGGAGAGGAACATGATGGTGGAGGGAACAGAGGAACGATGGTGGAGGAAATTGAAGGTGGAGGTCCTGGAGGAAATCTGGAGGAAATAGGAAGGAAAAAGAAGTTTATGGCCGGCGGATTGTGTCCAGAAAATAGGTGGAAGAAATGGGTCCAGAGTGAGATTGGAGAAGGAGAGGTGAGAAATTTAGGGATAATAAAGTCTTTCACTGAATAGATAATACTAAAAATGAGAAGAGTGCAAATTTTTCTGGGACAATCCAATAAGGAAAAAGTGCAAATTCAGTTGGGACGGAGGGAGTAATCTTTTTCAGAGTATTAAATTAAAGGGCTAACAGCGTGGAAAGCCTATGAACTCCCTTCATCGTTCATTTTTTTACCCTTATCTTCTTTTTTGTACACTTTTAGTCTCTCAACTAATATAATTGCTAAATCATGGTCCTTCCATCCGGTCATGGTTTCTAGTTCGGTCAAAATGTCAATTTTAAAGACAAAGTAGTCATTTTTCATTTTCCTTTTTTTGGGTCTTTTTCTCCTTCCCCTCCATTCCACCCCCTCCGACAAAACACCCACCAACCCATCCACTGCTCTTCCACCGAGGGTTATCTGACCATCACCGGCGACTACACCGCCCCTCCACCACGCCATCCGCCCACATCACCACCGCATGAACCCTACCCTTATCGTGGCCCTAATATGCCTCTCTGACACTACCTCTGTCACGGCTGAATCTTACCCTCTGTGTCGCTCACACCGCCACGACATTTGCACTCGTCTGATCTCGCTCACACTGCCACGCCTGAACCTTACTGGGGATAATGAAATTGATAGCGGGGAAGGGGATGGAGCTGGGGATTGTTAGCGCAGAGGTGACGAGTGAACTTTGACAATCGGCGAGGATTGTGATGGCGGATTCGTTGGCGGCGCTGCCTTCCACCGGAGTAGGTTACCAGCGTCGCGCCAATCTGATGGGCTGGGATGGGGGAGCAGCGGGGCTTCTAGGATTTTTAGTTTAGCTAGGGTATTCGTCAGCCGTGCTAGTGGCGAAGGAGTAGGGTTGAACAAGAGGATAAGTTGGAGGGAGAGAAGGAGGAGAGTGGGGTTGAAGTTGCCGGCAGCAGAGGCGGATGAGGGAGGTGGGTTAGGCTAGAAGAAGATGGGGGAGGGACTGAATGGTTGTTTAAAAATATGAAAAGCCTTTTTACCCTTGTTTTTGTTTAAAAACAGAAACTAACAATATTGACTTTTGATTTAACGGTTTGACAGGACGAAAGGGCCACGTTTAGCAGTTCTGTTAGTTGAGGGGTTAAAAGTGTTCAAAAAAAATACAAGGGGTTAAAAATAAACGATGTAGGAAGTTCAGGGGTCTCTCAAATCATTCGCCCTAAATTAAATAAATTAAAATATACTACATACATATACGCATATATATTATAAATCTCCTCCGTTTGTAATTGTAATTGTACATTGTTGTTAACTTTTATAAATTTCATATTTTACAATAAAATTCACTTAGTGTACAAGTAATAATATGATCGTGTGCGATTTTAATAGATTCCATTTAACGTATTTTTTCTGAATTTCAATTTGTATACAACATTATTATATTGTCCTCGGTCCTCTTTTGTTATGGTCCGCCTCTTTCCCTAGCTTATTGTATTTATATTTAAAAATAGCTTATACACAAACACTCATTTAAATTACTTTTATTTATTTACTTTCTTTTATTGTGATCCTCGTCACTTTTGAAATAGTGATTAGCACCATTTTATTTTTCGTAGTGTCCAAAATAATGCAGCATTTTATTTTTCATGCACATTGGTTGAATATTAACATTATGAAAGAACAATATCTCCCATTTTCATGATTTCAATATTCCATTTGGATCACGAGATTGAAGATTCTATACCCTTTCCACCACCACTAATTTAATAAACTCATATTCTTTGGTAAAATTTAAATATTCACAAGTTGAATATTAGGAGTAATTAGTCTCCAAATCAATTACAAAGATATGGTGACTTGCAATCCAAGACACTCATTATAAAATGTTTTTCATGGATCTTTGAATACGTTCTATTCCTTTTTTCCCCTTTTTCTTTATGTATCATGCATAATGATATAAGTAATGAAAAATTAAAACATGAAATTTATTCTTGTACACTAAAGAATATGCAAACTCTTCCGAATCATTTTTGTGGAAAGACTTTGCTTCCTTGTAAATTTAGAGTACGAAGTGAAACATCAATATCAATTTCTCCATTCCAGCAAAACTACAGAGAGGGAGAGTTCATTACAAAAATGAAAAATATTTGTTTTAAGAAAATATTGACACCTTACGTTTTCAGATAAAGAATTTAACGGACCATCTCTTAGTGGTGTTTTTTATCATACTGAAATTTATTAAACTGAACTGATTGAAACTAAGCAATTAATTGACTAAAATAAAATCACCCAAGTAAACAATATACAATTGTATTGAAAACATCGTGATATAAAGTGATGGTCATGTATTTGTAGTCATCAAATGATATTTGTAGTCATATATTAAGTCAATGTAGCATTTATACATTTTCAACCAAATTGAATACTACCTCTGTCCTAGCCTAAATTGCATAGTTGATTTTAACACACTATTCTCTATCAAAGTTTAGCCTCGGATTTGAATAGATATATGAGCAACAATATTATCATATGTGGTATTGTTCAATTCGTCATAACAAGTAGATTCTAAATATCAAATTTTTACTTACCGTTATTATACGTAAATGAAGATATTAGCGGTCAAATATACTTCTTGAATATCGTGATAATAATTGTCCTTCAAAATAGGCTGGAACAGAGGGAGTATATTCCTTTCAAAAAGATAGTTGGGATATTCATCCCTTCCCCTTTGTCCGTAGAGACCCAACTCTAGACACTTTTATATTAGAGACAAATAAATTCAGCAATAATATTAAATATTTATTGTGGAATTCCGAGTAATGCTTTTAGGCTCCTTTAATAATAGTAAATATGTTTCCATTAGCTTTTCAAAAGTTCATTAATAATTTAGTATATTTCTACTGTATAATATTTCCCACTAGGTGTATTAACCAATTAGCTGTTGAAGAATATTTACGGGGTAATAATGTTGTGTTTGTATTCTTGATTTGGGGTACATTATATAGTAGAACAAAAGACCTATACTAGACTAGAAAATGTATTCTAATCTAATTACAATTACAAGCAATATTACTATTCCTTAATAAAGCTCTTTATGGATGACCTTGACAAGAACTTGAGAGTCACATTCAATTGCCATATTTATAATCTGGTTCCAAGCTGCTAATTCCAATCCAAGCTGTTATGCATATGCTCCAGTATTGATTACAGAGTTACATCTGTTGTGTTTTGTTGTTGTTGCTATCATCCTTCCTCTATGGTCTATGACTGTAATAGCTAAACTGAATCGCCATTTCTTAACATAGAGCCATCAGTGTTAAGCATATACTCTTATTTTCCAGGACATTTCCACTGAATTGATCTCTGCTTTGTCTTTTTTGGCCCGTTCTCGCAGATCAGTAGTCTAGATCATTCAGTTATTAAATCCCATAGCGCATTTATTTTGTGCCCAATTGGGATATCATTATATTGCATTAAGATCTTCCTGATAAGAGAGTTTTTGCCAAACTTCTCATTGTCATATGACACTTTTTTCCTGACACACCGGATATCCCAAATAATCACACACGGATGATTCTTATAAGAGTAGAAGCTAGATTGTTGTTAGCAGGTAAGTGCCAGTAGAAATGAATCCTGTCCCATAAGAAGGTGAAACTATGATTCCGGAGATTGAAAATCTTTCTTACAACGTGCTAGATTTCATAAACCAGTTTACAGATATTAAAGAACTGATGCAAATCATCATAATCAACTTACAAAACAAGCATTCTGACGGCATATGAAAAGATAACTCTTCCAATTCGGGCAAAGTAATGAGCCTATTACTGAGTTTTGAGTTGAAGAAGCTAATCTTTTTTGGAAGAAGATTAGACCATAAGTGCTTAAAGTTTGTGACTGATTGTCTTTTAGATCCAATTAGCTCGCAAGCATATTTTTCATGTAAATTGGCCATTTTGTGTGGGTTTCCAAATCATCTTATCTTCATATTCATGCCAGATTTTGTGATCTTGCTCTAACATCTAGGTGACCCGATATGGGATTTTGGTTTTTAACAAGGTAAGGAGTTCATGTTACTAGTCTAAAAACTGAGGAACGGTTAGCTTTGGGAATGGGACATCTAAGTTCTGGTTCCAGTTATGGATTATAGGACCATTACCAGTCCAATTTGCATCCAAGAACGAGACTAAACTCTCCCTATTTTGACTAGAGTGTTTTCCTGAGCTGATTGATTCATCTCTGTGATTCTCATCCGAGTTTTGGAGTTTTTGTGACTATCAGGGGCTGACCACATCATTTTTTACCATAAGGATACCCCCTGATGCATTTCCCACCATAATTTGATTGAGAAACTGGTGTATACGTTTTAAAAACTCGGTCCATTTTCTTTTACTGGAGACCACATTTTAACATAGGATCTCCAAATTCTTTTACGCTATGTTTCAGCCTGGTTAGGATTCCATAAGATATTAGCCAATATTATATATAATTTATCCACAATATGATTGGTAGGTTTTAGAATTGCTATTAGATGAAGAGAGAGATCGATGATAGAACATGTTTTATTGGAATGATCTTTCCTGAACCATTTAGAAGGTTATGTTGCTAGGGTGGGCATCGGTCTGTTTTTAAATGTTTCAATTTATTTGGTTCAGTTTAATTGGGTTGACATTTTTTAAAATCAAAACCAAAAATCGAACCATGTTTGGAAAAGTCAAATTCATTATTTTGTTTTCAATTCAAATATATTTGAATAAGTCAAATTGAAAAAACACTACAAATAAACGTAAACTATCACCAGGTTTAAAAAGAACACGAAAACACTTTAAATTCAATGCCTTCACTTAAGTTTCTAACTTCAAATAATGTCACACCCAAAGTGTTTAGTAATGTTTAATCATCGAGATTATAGGTATAGGCTCAACAATAAAAAAAATTCCAATCATCAAGGAAATAAGGTACATGCTCAAGTCAATCTGCTAAATTCGGATCTACATTAGTTCATAGGATTTGATAAAAAATACCATACATAAAAACTAAAGAGAGTAAATTTATAGAAGAAATAGAAATCAAGAATATAAAATCCAATAATTTCATGTTTGTTTGATAATAAAAATTGGCAGAAGTTGGTCTTCAATAAAATTCATCAAACGAACATAAGTTCAGTTCTACTGATTTGGCCTTATACGTTGACACTGTCTGATGTGTCCATTTTATATGGTTATTTTGTTATGTTTTGGTACTCATTTTGGTAGACTTTATGCTTTGAAGACTCC
>JAULKK010000008.1:16440473-16456288 GCA_032355705.1 Rubia peregrina
GCACACCATCACATGGGTCATGTTTTCAACTGTCAGACTGGACTCTTTGAGGAGGACTATCGGCATCTGGAGAGGGATACACTTACTGTTGGGTTAGAGGAGCATCATTGGGGGCACGTGAAGTATGTGTCACGAGGTATCATCCCCCAGCGGGGCTCTCCTCTAGCATAGCTTCCTTTTTGGGTATCACCTGTCTCATAACTCGAGGCGAGGAGGATTTCGGATCTTCATTCAGCCACTGTGCTTCCAAGCACTACGAGGAGACCATCACATCGTCGCGTTTCTCTATAGCTAGTTAGGGTTACTTCCTAATCCGATTCTTCATGTACTTGCATTTTTTCCCACTTGGTAGGTGCATTACTTTTTGGTTAGCTCGGAACCACTAGGGTTCCGTTGTACATTTGGATCGATTTTATTTTTTTATACTTACTTACCATTTAGCAAGTAAGGATGGGTTCATGATTTTTTTAAAGAAGACTAGTGTAAACAAATCCTCCAAAATCATGTACTATGTGTCAAAAAAATTCAAGACTTAAAAGTGCTAAAATAACCCTATGGTTCGGTCAATCTAACTTTGTAAAATTTGAAAGTGCATTTCTAATCCTATTATTTGCTTGAAAGTGCCAATATAACTATCTGAACCTTCATTTGGCCAGAATTATATGAATTGACTGTTATACCCTTGTTAAAAATAAAATATTAAAGGACAGTTATACCGTAATATATATTAACCAAACAATGTTCTTTTTTCCATTCTTCCTCTCAGATCTCTTTTTCCTCTACTTCTTCAGTGTTTCTTCTTATCTTTGTTTGTTTCTTTTTATCGCGCCAGTGGGTGGCGTCGGGGTGGCCGTGGGTTTTGCAATTGCGTGGGGAATCAGTGGTGATGAAATCAGATGCCAGGCGGCGACGGTGGTGGAGCGGCGGCGACCATAGTGGTAGAGGTGGGTGCTCGAGGTGGTTTTGAAAATGAAGGACTCTAGGGATATTTATGTCATTAGATTTTTAGTTTTAACTCTAAGGGTATTTCAGTCTTTTTAGATTTGGTCAATGCCAAAAAAATACTAAGTCAATGTCGGAATAGTGTCAAAAGGTTATATCGGCACATCTGATGCAAAACTTAGTGTTACAATGACACTTTCAGATTTTACATGATTGTATTTACACTTAAAATGACAGGTCATTTTTGTATGTGCTCAATTTTCAATTGTGCCTGTTGTTGAAAATGCAGACAAGAAGCTAGGAATGAAGTTAATAATAACCATTGTTTTCTATCCAATGTCAAATCATCTGAACACAATATCCTCGTTAGTTACATTCAGTTCACAGTTTAAAAAACCAACCAACCAAACTGTATACAGTACAACATTTTTCTGAAACTCCTATATAAGCGACACCTGATTCACCGATCTTTCTCCCTGAACCACCAGGTCCTCCACCGCCACCTTCACCACATCGCTTCGCACGCCAATGTCAGTAGCGTACCGGCTCATGCAGTACATCCCGGCCGTCACAGCTGCCACCCCAACCGGGCTAGGCATCAGGAGCTTCAGAGGAGATGAAATCAGCGCCGCCAATGGCGCCCCAATCACAGAAGATGCCTGTCCACTTCTTCCTACACCAAGACTATCAACAGTTAAAAGGCCTGTTTTGCAATACAGCGCAAAGTCCTCACAGTTGTTCTGAAACAGATCATAGCTCCCATATCCATTCTGAAGAAGGTGCATTGCACGATGGATCACTGTTCTTGGATCGTCGGGTTTGGCTGTGGTGCACGTGCCTCCACGGAGTTTGGCTAGGAAGAGAGATGGGGTGACTCCATAGTCGAAGGTGTAGAGCGCGCCATTCTGCAGGAAGCAGTCGAGGCAGGAGAGGACAACGCCACAGGTTTCATGCTTTTGCTGTCTGCTGAATCCACAGTCAGGGAATTCGGAACAGGAGGAGGGGAAGGGCATTAGTGTTTCTTCACCTGCATCAGGAGATGTGTCGGGAAACCGGGTGAAATGAACCACCTTGCTGCCACCAACATAGATACCTGCATTTTGCAGTACAATCATGAAATGCATATGCATAAATGTAAAATATCGTAAATATGAAAGGTTTTTATTCATCACTACCCTGAAGTACTGACTGGAAAAGGAAACTACAGTAATAAGGAATCTACCGTCCATAGCATTTCCTACAGCACCACATCTGGCAAGATGATGATCCTGACTGGAGCATCATATGGATTTCGCGAAACGCAAATCGCGATCGCCTGTTATTTGTAACTAACTAAATCCCTAACCATGGATGCATGATTGATGGTTTACACTATCAGTCTTTTTGTTATTGTTGTTGTTCATAACATTGATCAATTCATTCAAGAACTCTAAAAATCACTTGGGAAAATATGTCCTCCTTGAGGTATACTTTTGCAATTCAATATGAATCAAATCAAGGGCTCATACCAGAACAAATAGTTCAAAATGAAGGGCAGAACAACTCAATTATAGCCAATTTTGCAAAGATCACATTTTTACACTATCATTTTCCAATTCCTACCACATGCAAGATGAAAAATACTGAAACTTATCACAAACAAGCTTCCATTTGACCCAAATTGCTAAAAACCCTGTGAATAAAGAAACTCACATTGCATCTTAGAGAGAAATCCAAGAACAACCCACAATTAGTTTGCTTAAAAAGAGCCAAAAGAATCAGTCTTTTTCCCAAGAAAATCAACAACATTATGAGTACAACCATATTCCCAAAACAGAGAATTGCGTATTATTACCATGGTGAGAATAGGCAAAGGCAGCTCTATAAGTGTAGATATGATCGCCTGCTTTGATCTCACTTCTGTTCACTCTGTTTGTAAGAAGCCCCATTTTAGAAAGACCGAAGTCAAACCCCAGATCACAGAGCAGAATTGAGGTGAAAGAGGAGGACTTTTTCTACTTAAATGCTAAAAAAGGCTGGGAAAATGACGCATTTTACTGTTTCTTGGTGTTTCTATAAGAAGTTGTTGGATCAAATTTCTTGATGTCATGTGCCTTGTTCCAGATGATCGATGTGGATGAATATGATTGGGGCACCGCAGGATTAGTTGAGCAGCAACCTTTACAGATGACAATGATGTCTATCTTTTTTTTTGGTCTGAAAAAAGTAATCTTTTTGTATTATGATGAACTGAATTGTATGTAGGGCTTAATTATTAGGTTTGTTTGCTTTACTTTATCAATCAATGGATTCTAATTCGTTTTTGCTGACTTTTGGCGAGGATATGGTATCCGAGGTTGCACTAAAGTTGGATTAATGAAGTTGTTGTATGGAAAGACAAATGCTTTGCCTCACCCTCAAGTCACTCTAAAAAGTGATTCAATGTTTAAACGGTTGAAATGATTCGATTTGTAACTCAGTTTTTTACCATATTTACGAGCTAACTGACATATCGGCAACATAACAAGAAGTCTCGTCTATGCGCCAATATAATGAATAGAAACCCACACTTGTCAATTACACAAGTGGAATTCTAGTATAGTGCTTCCATGCCAACAAAAGAATGATTGACAATTCAGTTTGGAGATGTGCAATACCTACTTCTCACTGGCTCTCTGTGTAGATGTTCCAGCTGTAAACTTCCACAGCAAACTCAGAGTTCTGAGCAAGTAGAACTCTAAGTTCACTAGCAGAATCGGTGTTTTTGGCCAGTAACAACGCGAACACCCCACCTCCAGCGCCTACAAGCTTGTATCCGCTGCAATAAGGCTTCGAGAATGCAAAGAGCCTGTCGACAAATTCATTGCTGCAATGAGGGTCCAGTTCCTGATGGAGCCTCCAGGCTTCGAGCATGATATCTCCGAGTTCATCAATGTCGCGGTTCATTAGCGCTTCTCTACCGATTTTTACCAGTTCTGCCAGGCGTTTGACGCTGGATATAAGCAGGTTGTCACGTCTCAGGTACCGTGTTACCACTTTCTGGAGCACTTGATGAGCTAGCCGGACCTGCATCGGGAATTCCACATGATCACATCTTAGAACTGCTCCGGCCAAATAAACCATCCTCTTGAGAGTCCATAGCAAGAAAGGACTAAGCAGGAATAACAATCTTTTGCCAAATGCAAACCAAGAATTCCAGAAAGTTGAAGTAGAACTCATCATCCTACCAGCATTATCACAAGTAATCATTACCATATAATGCTCACTTTGTTTCGGCAGTAGATAAACAGACCAAAGATCAGTTTTTCACAAGAATCGTGAAAGATGAAGTACATACCAAACAATCACTAATGTTTCCCCATCCTCAAGATTCTAAGTACTTAAAGCCAAACAAAACATTTTAATACAATAAGTACAAGAAACATTTCACTTACTTGACCAGTAAATACTACTAGGAGTCGTTGCTGCAACTCCATGATCATTTGAGCAGAAAGTGAGAGGGGTATAACTTGAAGCCGCATAGGAATTCCAGGAAAACTCGAAGTACATTTTATTCCAGGATAAAGACCCCCGATTTGATCTTGCCAGCCGCCTCCCGTCCCCATGAGCTGTTCTAATACCAGAACAAGTCTGGCGACATTTTCGTGACTTGAATCTTCGCCCGTTACTTGCAGCAGTGCTGTCACAACCGCGGCAGCTAAGATGCTGGAAGTTCCCAAACCACTACCTCGAGGAACATTGGCCCAGGTTCTTATTTTCAAACCTGTGCTTTGAAGAATTCTTTTATCGACAACATTGGTGACAAGCAAAGCAGATTTCACAAGGCGGAATCGATCGCTGCTTTGAAATGGGGGCACCAAAGATGAAAACTCTGTAATGTGTAAATGTTGTCCATTGTCATCACTGATAAAAACTCCAGTTGTTTCCGTGGTTTCTACGACAGTACCAATGGGAAGGGATCCTTCCAATGCTATGGCCATGTTCAAGACACAACCTGCACGTTCTAAGCTCCAAGGAGGTGTATCACTCCAGCCCCCAACAAAATCCACACGAACTGGTAATTCAACCTTTACTTTCTGAGAGACAAAAGATTGATCTGGATGACTGTTAAACTTAGGGCTCAAAGTGGAGGAGTCCAAGAGATATTCTGAGCAAATGAAACAAAAGGCAATAAAAAAAAAGGGTTTTTAGGTAAACAATAGATGGATCATGACATTTTCACAGATATTAGGTTTAAAAAATTACCTCTGAAACCATATCTTACTGCTGAAGCTGTTTCATCAGCAACAGCAGTCCAAACATTGTTCTCGACTTCTGCTGCCTCTGTTTCACCATTGCACATGCGCAGAAGATCGACGTGCACTTGATATGCTCTACTTTTAGGAAGGATCTGAGAGTATTTATACTGAAGGTTGGGGCATGAGGCTAGAAATTCTCGACACATTTCCATGCCAAGTTCTTCTTCTTGCACAATTTCTTCACACAACTGAGATACATTGTGCCCAAGCTGGCCAAAATTAAGACAGGCCCTAACAATTTCAGCAGAAAGATTGGCTCGATGTTTACTTGATGCTGAGCACAGGTGTGAAAAATCAATCTGCCTATGCAACTCCTCCAAACTGATACGCTGTGAACTTCTCCATAAGAATTCTGGGGATGAATCTTTTCCGTTGCTCAGCCCCATCAACCACATTGCCACTTCAAGCATCTTAGAGTACGGAATGATAGGGAATAACCTGGCATTCCACAAGCATTTCCCCTGTGCTCCCTCCAACCAGATATCAGAATCATGAATGCCTAAGTCACAGAAGACTTTGTCCCATGGTTTTCCACAAAAAGTTCCGTCCTTTAAGAGTTCATTTTTGGGGTTATCATGAACACCACAGTAAACAATAACTTTCTCAGTGTGCCCTACCAAAGGGACCTCCCAGAGGCAATGGCGATCTGGAAGCATGAATCTGGAGGATTCTTCAATCATCCTATTTTCTGCTACTGGTATATGTACACCAACAGCAATACACCGTGAACCAATTTGCACACCACTGGAAATAGAGGAATCATATACCAGAGAATCCTCTCCTACAGAAACACCAGATGTTATTTGGCTGGAAATTATAATAGCAGAAGAAGCGATATCAGATTCTATAGTCGCTGGGATGGAACATCGGTGCCTTCGAGGAACAAGCCTCGAACCAGTTCCACTGAGATGATCCAGGAATTCATTTGAAGTTCCAAAATGCAAGAATAAGAGGTCATCTGTCATAATTGAGAACAGTTCATCAGAAAAGACCTATATGTATCGTGTATGCTACTTGTACATCAAGAGCCAGTACCAAGAAAACTACGGAATACTATATTTTGGTAAACTACTTAGAACATCATGATATCTTTCAGAGGGATGCTACCTACAAGCACAGTAGCTGAACATGTTTTGCATTCCCAATCTGCTGACAAGTTTTTCACCCAAAGGGCGTGACTTTAACCATTTATGCTTTGCAGGTACCCAAGCTGAAACAAGATCCTCATATAAGCTCATCTGCACATGTAAGAATAAAGCCATTGAATACTCCGAGTTCAAGACAATAAATTGCTGAAGGAGGATTTGAACAATAAAATGATACAAACGTAACAATATCTATCTTTCCTTAGATAAACCCTCACCACAAACAAGAAAGGTCGAGAATTAAGAAATAAGGCGACTTGCCTCTTTCTTGCATTCCCGAAGCTCCATTATCAAAGGCTGGCTGGAAAGGGCAAGTGTAACAAGATCCATCCATGCTTTTCCACGAACAGCAATGATTCCCGTGTCAAGCAATGTTCTACCATCATCTAAAATCGCATCATGATCAGCGAGCTCCTTGATCCCGGGCTTCTGAAGTAGATCCTCCACTAAACTGATTTCACAGATTTCATTGACCGTCAAAGAGTTTGGTGCCACTATCACCCCATGGTTAGAAGCAATGTCAAGACTTATAGGGACCGTAATTATGCATGAAGCATCCTCGGGAAGAACCAATTTGCTGGCATCAAAACAAGGTAGAACATCTCCAGTCATGGTGAACAGTCCACCTGCTTAAATCAAAGTCTGATCAACCTATGCAAAATACCCTAACTGGGAAATGTAGATAAAGAAGTTCCCTTCCATCTACCTCCATTTTTGAAAGCCTGTCTAGCACAAGCTGCGATGGCAAGTATATGATCGAAAAGGAGAGGTACAGGCCCATCCTGATCATCCGATGCCAAAAAAGGGAGGGGCAAGAAAACCTTTCCCATAGGATTAGCCCACGGGACCCGCTTAGAGTCACCACCAGCATGAAGTAGCAGTATGTTTTTCTTAGCTACCATCTCAATCAATGTCAGTGGAGAAAGCTCCTTTTCCGACCTGGAATTCGCAGAAATCAAGCTGCCTGGATGGCTTTCCTGCATATAACAAAAGCATAAATTGCTAATGACTTCCAACAAGTAATATGACTTCAACTCAAGTGTGTAATCTGTAATCATTCACTAAAATCTAGATTAAAGATGGAAACTTTATAAGTAAAATCTGGTATATGCTAAATGCTAAATGCAATTCAAATAATTATTCTCACATTGGAAGAATCTAAATAACTTCCAACCAGCATAAAACATGACTTCAACTCAAGTATCCAATCTATAATCTTTCACTAAAAAACTAGCTTAAATATTGAGAACTTACAAGCAAAATCTGTTAAGTGCTAAATGCAATTCAAAGAATCAAGAAACCAACATGCCTATCAGCTCAAAGATTGAAACTTTATCACTCCAAACAGTATCACACTTCAATTACCGGGGAGGAATCAAGGAGGCGGCGGTAGTATTGAGCAAGGGCGAAGAGTGCGTTTAAGGTTGCAGCTCAGGAGCCAATGCGGTGGCCATCAGGATCAGGGACGGAGAGGGTAGCAGTGGAAGGCGCAATACGGCCGGAGCGCTTGGCCCTTTCGAGCTGCCAATCGTAGAGATGAGCTTGCTCCGGGCTTGCGGCGGTGAGACCTAGGCGTCCCATGTCGGAACTCGGGCCGGATGCCGTACAGAGAGTCTCAGATGGTACCATGATTTTCGCAGCGTGTCCTCGATACTACTGGCTTTTCGACTTCCCCTTTCCATCAAGATCAAAACTTTTGGATCCACAAATACCTAGTATTCGATCATAGTCATAATATCAGTATGTTTACAGTAAAGTGATAAATGGCGGTAGATGAGATTCTTTGTCAACGGTGAAGTCCCGGGGTGGTTCAAAACAGAATCTTGATAAGGTCAGTTTTTACTAAGTTTTGCAAATTACAAGAACAGACACGAAGCGGGGATAGCTCAGTTGGGAGAGCGTCAGACTGAAGATCTGAAGGTCACGTGTTCGATCCACGTTCACCGCATTTTACATTTTTGGCCCATCCCTTTTCCGATTCGAGTATGGCCATTTTCGATTTGATTTTGGTTGTTTATGACAGCCAAGAATAGGAAAAGATACGGAAATGAATGGAAAAAAATAACGCATTTGTGTGTATGATCAAAATAGCATCAAATGTGCGTTGAATCCTTGAATATCGAAGTGGTATTTGTTGAATCATTCGGAGCAAAAGCGATGACGCTTGCCCACTTTGTTGAATCATTCGGTACAGAATCTCTGGAGATTGCAGAGTTATTCATTCCCATTAAACCACTCTCTCTGCCCTCTCGTTTCCCTTTTCCTTTTTCTTTTCCAATCACACACTCTGATCTTGTTTTTTCAATACCCTTTTGTGTTTTCTATACCGAATTTTTCTTCAATGTTGATGCATACAAAGATCGAGCCTCTGGGGATAAGGTTTTCAGAGGTTCTGGCGTAAGAAAGGTGGAGAAAATGTTACCAGGATCAACAAGATTTCGCTTTGCAGGAAGATGGAAGGTGGGCTTTTGGTAAAGGCGGCGCAATCATCATCTTCATCATCATCGTACTGGTACGAGGTTGATGGTGTTATTACTAACGTGAGTGGCTGGGATTCCGGATGTCGATGCATGCAATCGGCATTCCATCCCTTCAGCTGCCAACAAGATGCGCATCTCCTTTAGCAAGGTTCTTTAGGTTTTCAGCTCCCACGCATGTTCTTTGAGTTCGTTTTAGGTGTCATTTTGTATTTTGTTTGTGTGACGTTGTTATCCGCCGCCACGAGTTCGGGTTCTCCTAGGAAGAGAAATGGGAAAAGGGCTTTGATTGCACCTTCTGTTACTGTTCTTGGTGCTGATGCAAGAGATGAGGTTTCGCTTTTGCTTTCGAGCAATGCTGGTAGCAGAGATCCTCCTGATTCTGATTTCTACGTTGAGAATGATCCCCGCGGCCGCTACATTCGGGTACTCTCTCGCTTTTCAATGCTAGATCCTATCGTGTGTTTAGTACAAGGTTGTGATTCATCTTGCATTTGGTTCTGCAGTGCAATGAGGTGTTAGGGAAGGGGGCGTTTAAGACTGTGTATGATCTCGAACCCTTGATCCCTCTTATGTAGATGTGTTTTTGTTTTGTGTCCAACGTTTGAATGTGCTGTTTGTGAACAGCTATAGGGGTTTTGATCAGCTGGATGGCATAGAAGTTGCGTGGAACAGGATCAAAATCGCGGATGTGATGAGGTCGTTTGAAGATTTGGAGAAGCTCTATTCGGAGGTTCATCTGCTGAAGCAATTGAAACACGAAAGCATTATGACGTTCTATGATTCGTGGATTGATGATAAGAGGAAGACCATCAACATGATCACGGAGCTCTTCACTTCTGGGAGTTTGAGACAGTGAGTTCTTCAAAAATGATTTGTTTGTTATAGGTCCTTACTTTGTCATTATCTATCCTCATTGTTCTTGGTTCTATTAAGGTATCGTAAGAGGCACAAAAATGTAGTTATGAAGGCCATAAAGCATTGGGCGCGCCAGATTCTTAAAGGGCTGTTGTATCTCCACAGCCAGAATCCGCCTGTGATTCATCGCGATTTGAAGTGTGATAACATCTTCATCAATGGAAATCATGGTGAAGTCAAAATTGGAGATCTTGGTTTGGCTAATGTTATGCAGCAGCCTACAGCGAAAAGCGTTATTGGTTCGCAATCTATCTCTATTTCTCTAACACATTGTATAATATCGGTGTATTAATCTGAATCTGCATATGTTTCTTAAGTACCCCGGAGTTCATGGCGCCTGAGCTTTACGAAGAGGAATATAACGAGTTAGTCGATATATACTCATTCGGGATGTGCATGTTGGAAATGGTCACCTTAGAGTATCCTTACTCTGAGTGTAAGAATCCTGCTCAGATCTGTAAGAGAGTTACAAGTGTAAGTTTGTTTGAGTTAAGATTTGACTGATTAGGTATATTTCTATGAGAGGTTCAGTCATTTGATTCGATTTGACATACATTGTTGTTGTTGTTGTCGTTATTCAGGGTGTTAAGCCTGCTTCTCTCAACAAGGTAAGTGATCCCAAGATGAAGAAGTTCATCGAGAAATGCATCTGGCCTGTGTCAGAGCGCATGTCTGCTAAGAACCTTCTTAGAGATCCATTTCTTCAATGTGACAACCTAAGACATCCAATTAAGCCGTGTCACGACCATATTTCTCGATCATTAGGTTCTGAGCCTCATTCCATGGACATAGATTCCGAGTATTCACACTCCATGTGTATAGACTCTCTTTCTGGCAGCCATCATGACGCTTCTATGGAGTTTCAGAGGATCCATCTGAACAAGGAGTTCAGGTTGAAGGGTGAAATGAACGATGATCATTCAATCTCTCTGAAGTTGATAATCGCTTATGGACATGGTAAGGTTCTGCTTGATGAAGCTTCATCTGGCCTGAGGTCTGAAATGTGAAGTCTGAGAGTTTTGTGATGAAATGCAGGTTCTGTGAAGAAGATCGACTTTTTGTTCTATCTTGATTCTGACACTGCATTGTCCGTTGCTGGAGAGATGGTGGAGCAGCTGCAATTAGCAGATCACGATGTTGTTTTCATCGCGGATTTCATCAACTATCTGATCATGCGAATTTTGCCCGGATGGGCACCTTGTCCAGCCAAGTTAGTGATCAAGCACGACGATGATCATCACCTCGACATGAACAAACCTCAGACAACATTCATGTTGCCTGGTAAAGCAGAATCTCAAGGATCAGTGGATTCCGAGGTTAAGCATCCTCATTCGGGATCTGCTGATTGTGCTGTTAGTGAGGTGTCCATGGAGGCGCGAGATTTTTTCTACAACGAATGTAAGATGCACGAGAATGATTGGAGTTTGCGATGGGATGATCAACCAGGGAAGGTTACGGGCTGTTCTTTCTCCTCGCAAGAGGTTGAGATGAAGGCGGAGTTGGAATCCATCGACTCACAATATGAGCAGTGGTTCCTCGAGCTATCGAAAATGAAGGAGGATGCCATTGAAGCAGCCAAGAAAAGGTGGAGGAAGAAGAAGAAATCTGCAGCTCACTGAAGCAATTGGAAGAGTGAAGTGAATCTAATATGCGTGAAATTTGAGTACTTGTATTGTTCTGTGTACATATTTGTTTGGTGTTAAGTTTGAAGGGTTCTTGCATTGGATTATTTTTGCTTCCTTTGAGATCTCGAACGAAATAAATTGTTGTATTCTGGTCATGATGTTTGCTAATGTGGGTTATTTGAATTTGATGGAATATGTTCTGTTTGTTACATGAACACGGGGTTTAAACGAACCAAGCATTCTGTTAGTTGTTTGGTACTCAAATCAAACACACCTCAGAAATTTCAAACAAGTTGAACATATAATTTAATTTAATTCGATTTATTTTACAGTGTTCGATTTATTTATGGAATTTAAAGCAAGCTCAAGATAGAATTTAATCTAGGCTTAGCTTATTTTACATCATTTGCTTCATTTAGAACTTTCAAATAGTGGTGTGCTTAGTGGCGGAAGTAAACTCCGGCGAACTAAGAGAATAATAATCTTCATGTCTTTGTCCGTCCCGCCTCATTAAAAATTATTAAGGGTTCCATTCAGAAAGAGAATTTGTCCGCCCCAGAGATGTCAGTGTAGTTCAGCCTATCGAGTTGCCCCGGTAAACTCCGGCAAACTGATGGTATGGATGTGCTCGAACTCGAGGTCTTCTAGGGTGAGAAACTTGAGTTCGAATTATGTTATTTGTGATCTACCTGTCCTTAGTTTATGAGCTCGATCTGATTAAACCTTGAATTCGAGCGAGGTTGACTCGTTGAACTCATAACCTACAAACTCAAACGAACTCGACTCAACTCATCTTCATTCATCTTGAATTTGAAATTGAACTTTTCAGTGATTGCTTGGTAGATGTTCGTGAACTAGGTTTATTTGTTTAGTTGGACGGAGCGATGGAGGCGGCTGTTTAGAATGATTCATGAGACAGGGACATTATAAATATACTAATGCGTGCAAACCAACATTGTCTTAATTGATGTACAGACGTACGTACTACGTAGTAGCATAACCAACTTATAATACTGATTTTAGGATACACGTCTTAAGAATCGTTAGGTGAAATACTTGAGCAACCACATTGTTAATTTGCTTATTTAATCCACTAATCAAATCACATAATTGTGCTTCTCAAGGAATCTTCTTTCTCGCCATTTATTTAATTCCATTGGATCACTAGCTACTCGTGAGTCATTTTCAATTCACACCAATTGAGTCTTTCGTTCCGAAGATTAACAAAAAGGTTGCTTGAAGCTGAAGCAACAAGAGGTTAAAAGAAACCCAAACGCCATACCATTGTTGATGGAAGAGATGGAGGTGAACATGGAGGCCGCCGTCGCCGGCCGGCCGGCGTTTTACAGCTGTTACAAGTGTCACAACCACGTCGCTCTTCGCGATGATATGGTCTCCAAGAATTTCCAGGTACAATTTTATCGATTGAAAGTTTAGTCATGCATTATTTAGATCTGTTGTTGAATTATATGTAGGCTAGGAGAGGAAGAGCGTTTTTGTTTTCGCATGCTCGGAACGTGGTGGAAGGGCCAAAAGAGGACCGGAATCTGATCACCGGGCTGCACCGGGTGGCTGACGTTAGCTGCTCAGACTGCGGCGAGGTGTTGGGGTGGAAGTACGATAAGGCGTACGAGGCATCGCAGAAGTACAAGGAAGGCAAATTTGTTCTTGAAAAGTTCAAGATCATGATACTACCCGGCCAGGATAACAATTGGTCATAATTCACTTTCAATTTCGGATCAGGATCATCCAACAAGTGTGAATACATTTTGATGAACTGGATTTGGATGTATAGATTTATCTTTAGTCGTGATCTTTCATTTTTCTTCTTTTTTAACACATTACCCTTTTATATGTTACTAGTTGTCAATTTAAGATTAAAATTGAATTACTCTAATATAGGTCTAAAAATTCAATCACATCTATCGTTATTGGCATTCAGCGGTAAATCATCTCTTTCATGTTATTAAGAGATATTCCTAGACTGGAAATTCAATCTACGAAATCAAATACTTTTGCTTTTTGATGAGGTGGGAGGTTCCACAACTTCACGTTGACAAATTCCAGCCATTCGAGATAAAATAAATCTCGGTCATCCAGGATTATGAGAAGGAATGTAATGAAGCGGGATTCAGAAGAAAAAGGACATGTGCACATCCACAACGTACACATCTCCTTAGCACAAAGTGAACAAGACCACGTTACGTTAATTAGTTTGAGCGTTGGAACTTAGTTCTGATAGACTAGTGCAACTGTTTCTCTGTCTTTACAGACAGTTCTGACCACAGTTAGCCAGCAACGAGGCTTTATCACTGGTTGCTGGTGATGATGGACGGTTAAGACCATGTGTTTGATGACAACTAATTGCAAATGAAATTGTGGTGGAGAAACACAAGTTGGGAAGTTTCGTGGAAAGTTGGAAAGAAATAGACACGTACCAAACGCTCAAAAATGGTCCATTTCTAAACCCAAACAAACTTCATACCCACACTGCACCTTCCTCGAAACTCAGCGCATTCCAATGCCAAAAAAATCAAAGCTATAAAAGCAATCAACACCGCTCGATTAAGTCAATCCAATCTCTTTCATATTCCAATTTTTTAGCTAAAAGCATCTATTCCGCACCATAACACTACCATTTAGCATCTGTTCCATTCCCATCTTATTATATAGCATCCATCGTTGAACAACACAAGATCGGAGGAATGGAAAAGCAAGAATCCGGCGAATACGAGGATCTGCTCCCGGTGATGGCCGAGAAGCTAGACGTGGACACCTTTGTGGCGGAGCTGTGTGGTGGTTTCCGGCTGCTGGCGGACCCGACGAGAGGACTGATCACCGCCGCCAGCTTGCAGAAGAACTGCCGGTACCTCGGGATGGAGGGGATGACCACGGAGGACGCGGAAGCGATGGTGAAAGAAGGGGACGTTGATGGCGATGGAGCTCTGAATCAGACCGAATTCTGCATCCTCATGGTTAGACTGAGCCCGGAAATGATGGAGGACGCGGAGGCATGGCTTCACAAGGCTATTGCTTATGAATTGCAGAAACCTCGAGAACAACAACAGGCCGATTCTGGATGATTTTCGGTCTTTCTGCTATGTATAAATCTATGAACTCTGCCCCTTTCAAATGTTGTCAGAACGAGGAATATAAAGTGTTCATCACAGTTTGTATTCTTAACAATTTGACTATATTGCCACTGACTTGAGAGAGCTGCGAAACTCCAAATTCAGGACAAAATGAAGGGAAAATGTCATAAAACCATTTAAATCACTCCAGCAGTACTCTTAAAGCTACACGATAGTAGAAAAAAACATTCAAACTGTGTGCTCCAGACTAACTACATTGTACTCTCATAAATCCATCTATTCTAGTACCAAAATACTGAAGGAGCTACTGCAGTATTTACACTATGTCATGGGGCGTTTATCGTCTAGACCTCACGGGAGACCTGCTGTTAAAAGAAAATACACAAGGATCAGAAAATGCTAAAAATTGATGGGGAACTCTGTTTTCTATTTATTAACAAGAGATGAGGGGACGAGGTGAAAAGTAAATGTATGCTACCTGCGATATCTGTCAAAACCGGGACTGGACCGGCCATTGTAGGGAGCATTGTAACTATCATAAGCCGGACTGCGAGCACGGCCATAATCCGGACTTCCACGAGCACGGCCGTAATCAGGACTCCCACGAGCACGAGCATGACCATAATCAGGACTTCCACGAACCCGGCCGTAATCAGGACTTCTACGACCACACTGCGAAATACTGGACTTGGAGACCTCCTATTAGGGTTGTTCCTGCGCCTGCCAAAGTCTCTTCTAGGAGGACTGTCTTGATACATGATGCATTCCACTCTACCACTACTACACGTACTCAACCCACATATACATTCCACTATACCGCAAAGTCTCTTCTAGGAGGACTGTCTTGATACATGATACATTCCACTCTACCACTACTACACGTACTCAACCCACATATACATTCCACTATACCACTACTACACTCTATCAGAATTACTGTTAGTAAGAACGTGAGAAACCGCCCATATACAACATGTGGTTGGCCACGTACTTTACGTATTTCTTTCACCGCACTATTATAAATAGTGTGTTCAGGCTGTAATTATTCTCATGCTAAACAATATATCTTATCTTCCATTCCAATCTTATTTGTTATTTTCAATATAATTTGAGCTTAACAACCTCGAATATATCATTATGTTCGAGTTTAACACCCTCGAATCGTATCACTATATGCCAGTAAAAGCATATCTAAAAACTAATCTAAAATAGAGAAAGGATAAATAAAGATAATGGTCGTAGACAGCAGCATTCTAACTAATCCTGGTCTGATTAGAGAAAATTACATGATGGCTACAATATTGGACTGATCACCTTGAATCTGAAATCCCTTCCCCGT
>JAULKK010000008.1:16511909-16525037 GCA_032355705.1 Rubia peregrina
TTGGTTAAGTTAGACTATGTTGGAACATAGGTTTGCTAGTTAAGCTAAAAAGGTAAAACCAGTTTTCACTCTCTCTCACTCATTCATCACTGAGCTGTTTGTTTAACAGCTTAACGCCTACTCCGTTGTTAAAACACGAACCTATCTTTGATTATTCCAACATTCTCTCCCTCTCACCTTAAAATGGTGTATTTCCATCCCAATCTTATCTTAAATTTATATTGCGGCACTCTCATCTAGTGTTTTACTAGCAACACATCGTGTACAATGAAAAAAAAATATTAATAGGAATTTGATAATTTTCTCTAGGGAGATCGTGCGTTGACATATGTTGTACTTATATTGGTTATTTGGTCAAAATAGACTAGTTTTAAATGTAAAATTTTGTCGGTGCAAATGTAAGACAACTGTCATGTTTGATAATCTTAGTTTGGTAATGTAATTCATGAGATAAGATCCACGTATCCCGTTGGTTGAAAATATTTATTACAACATTCATTGATAGATAACAAGAATACGATTATATTGTATATTTAATTGTTGTTGAAAATATTTATTTTAGCATTTATGGATAGATTACAAGAATATGATTATATTGGGTTGTTACATACGCTACAAGATGTATTTTCAATCTATCATTTTTTTAAACCTCAAACTATATAATCAATTATATTTTTGTTACAGTATTATCTTTATACTCCACTTTGTCCATTCAATAAATTTTTCCACTATTCTCTCCACACAATTAAACTTACCTAAAAAACTAAACATAATTAAAATTAATATTACGAAATTCATTGTTAGATTACAAGAATGTGAGTACAATGGGTTGTTACATACGTTACAGTATAAATTTTCAACGGATCATTTATTAAAACATATCAGTAGTCTAACGTAAAGTAAAAGATAAGTGTGAACTTTACCTTAAGTTGCACGCGCTCAATAAATTATGTGATTTAATTATATTATTTTGATCACTATACCTATTTTATACGAGTATATGAACACAACTTAATGAGCTTACTTTAAATTTGGAATTGCCTTATTTGAAATGGTGTGGATTGTGGTGAATGAAGAGTGAATGTAGAGGCAGAGCGAGAGTGCAGTTGCTTGCTTGGGTACTTTGTTGGCAGTGGGAAATTACCTTAGTTTTTGTTTTTGTTGGGACATCCATATCATATCACCCCCTTGTCTCAATCCCCGCTTGTCTCTTCCGACCCTTCCCTTCTTCTTCTACTTCTAATTCCAATCCCCAAAGAACAACTGCACTATTTTATTATAATCAAATCCCTCACTTCCTTCGTCTGGGGACTGGGATTCTCTGATTTTTCTTTTCTTTTTATACGCAGCTCTACTTCACTCTCTCTCTCATAGATCTCTCAAATTCAGATCCCCCGCCATGTTTATGTACTGAGTTTGCCTCCCAACTGCCACCACACCCGACCCTCAGTTTCTACCATGGGCCAGTGCTACGGCAAAGGCATCCCTTCCACTCACGGCGACGGCCCCGCCACGCCTCCCGCCGATCACCTCCCCTCCCCCGCCGCCTCTGCCAACGGAGGCCGCGCCAAACACACTCCCGCTCGATCCTCCGCCGTCCCAAGCCCCTGGCCCAGCCCCTACCCTCATGCCTCCACCGCCGGAGTTGGTACCAGTCCCCTCCCCTCCGGGGTCTCCCCGTCCCCGGCCAGGTCAACTCCCGGGAGGAAGTTCTTCAAGCGCCCCTTCCCGCCTCCCTCTCCGGCCAAGCACATCAAGGCTTCTCTTGCTAGGCGGTTCGGGATTCCCAAGACTCCCAGACAGGGCCCCATCCCCGAGAATGACGCTGCTCCCGACATTGATCATCAGCTTCAACAACAGCAGCAGCAGCAGCATTTGGACAAGAACTTTGGGTACAACAGCAACTTCGGGGCCAAGTACGAGTTGGGGAAAGAAGTGGGGAGAGGCCATTTCGGCCATACGTGCTTTGCCAAGGGCAGGAAGGGTGAACTCAAAGACATGCCTCTTGCTGTCAAGATCATCTCTAAATCTAAGGTCTCCTTCCCTTTTGCTATCCATCTACTCTTGCTGTCTGAATTCCATTTGATTGATCCTGTTTGTCTGCTTGCTTGCTTATTTTGTTGAGCTTAAACAACATGGATGTGTTGCTTTCAGAGGTAATAACTTACTGTGTAATGTGGCTGAGTTCATCCCCCAATTTACCCCCAAAATGGAGTTTATCCCATCCATGTTTGGGGATTTCCCCATGCCATCATGTTACATGCTTCAAACAGGCTCTTTGGAAAGCCTTATTTGTTTGCAGCTTTCTGCATTCATTTAGTGCCTAATTTACTATTTCATGTAATCACAAGTTGCTGGCTGATTGATCCACCTGCTTGGTCTTGTCTGGTATAATGCACAACACTGTTAAGAAAGTAGGAAAAGAAAGGAATGCATTCTTTGTTTTCCGTTGAGGTATGTACATCGTATCGAAATGAGGAAAGCTTGGACGTCACGTTGCTGAGGGGTTCTGTTCATAGAAAAGAGTAACATTTTTTAAACGTTTCGCATAAATATGCATGAAATGCACTGTTGCTTAATTGTGATGTTCATTGTAAGGTTAAAAGGGTTTTCTTGACCAAATTTGGATGTCGAAGCTTGGACATCACGTTGCTGGGGGGTTCTGTTTATAGAAAAGAGTAACATTTTTTAAATGTTCTGCATAAATATGCATGAAATACACTGTTGCTTAATTGTGATGTTCATTGTAAGGTTAAAAGGGTTTTCTTGATAAAATTTGGATGTCGGATCACATTTGGTTAAGCATAGCGCGTGGACTTTCTGTTAGTCGCACATCATAACTCGTTGTATTCTCAATTGGTTTTTTCATTAGTTATGATGTGTGATGCGCAGTAAGTTTGCGCGCTACAGTTATTGGAGGCATCTACTTAATGTCTTAGTCTTACTGCTTGTACATTTGGTTGCAAAATAAGGAAACTGTCATTTCGCTCTTGATTGAGGTTTCGTTTGGTTATGGGTAGTAACTCGATTTCACTATTTCCAAGTTTACGCCTTTACTAATCAAGCCTACTATGGCTCTCCATCTACATACTTTATTTACTTCTCTATTTGTGACAGTTGACTATGAATTCTTGTTTTGTTTTCCCACCATTCATACAGTTTGTATATTCTGTTCAGTATGTGATAATTCAATCAGCAGCAAGAATTAAATAACCTATGTATGTTATTACTCATTAAATGGATTTATTTTAACAAGCTTCCTCTTACAGATGACTACAGCAATATCTATTGAAGATGTTCGGAGAGAAGTGAAAATTTTGAAAGCTCTTTCTGGTCATAGGCATCTGGTGAAATTTTATGATGCTTGTGAGGATGCCAATAATGTGTACATAGTTATGGAGTAAGTAACTTAATTTAAATATAAGACTATAAGTGGAATTTGTAAAAAAAGGTATGCAGTTTGATGTAATCTCATGAATGCCAGAGTGGTAATTGTATATGGAAATTGTAATTAATCATGAATCCCGTGTCAGGTGGGAATTTAAGTAAGTGTTCCTTTCTTTTTCCAAGTTCCTGTGAGCTTAACGATTAACCCTCCTCTATGATGGTTGCAAGTTTGCAGTTTTTACTTATATCCCATTCAAAATTCCCTTTATGCTTCAATCCTGCTCAATAAACTGATGACACTAGTACAGCTATTATGTGCTTGCATGCTACAGTTATCGAGCGGTAAAAGTCAATAACAATATGACCTGTATTTGTTTTTACAGGTTGTGTGAAGGTGGAGAGCTGCTGGATAGAATACTGTCCAGGTAAATGGAGTTCTTAATTTTTAAAACTGTCTTAAGGATATAATGCTCACCATCTTAACCTCCTGCTATGAACATTCAGGGGTGGTAGATATACAGAAGAAGATGCAAAAATTATCATTGTTCAAATTTTGAGTGTGGTGGCCTTTTGTCACCTACAAGGCGTGGTCCACCGCGACTTGAAGCCTGAGGTTTTTGGACATCACTCTTGCTTTTTAATTTATATTTTCATGTATTTCTATCACACTTCATGATGTTTTTGGGGCCCCTCCCGAGTTCAGATCTGACCTGTCTCTAATTCCTCTTCCATGCAGAATTTCTTGTTCACCACTAATAGTGAAGATGCTGATATGAAACTTATTGATTTTGGTCTTTCGGACTTTATCAGGCCAGGTACCACTCAGAAGAATCCAATGTTTTATGTTTCTTATGTGCCAGTAAGCTGCTATAGTGGGAGAGTGATCGGACATGAATCACTTTCTTCTGATTGATCGACTGTTGTGCTATTGCTTGGTTTTATTATCATTACTATCCTTCTTTGTGAATTTTGAATATCATTCCTGGAGTATATCCAGCCCATTTATGTTCTTTTAGAATAAAATTAATCTCTTTGTGAAACTAGGCTGTAGGGCCAGAAGGTATTCATTGCCCGAGTCAAAGAACTCGATCTTTACTTTGTTTTTATCATATGTATATGAATTATAGAAAGTGTTCATCCAGTGCTGTGCCATTCCTCTGCCTTAGAATGGCCTTGACACTCAGAATCCACCACTTGTACTGATAAGAGACGTGGAGCTCTTCATCATGTTTATTGTTCTCATTCTTTAATAAGTATACTCCTTTGTATTTTATAAGACCATTTGAACCTTTTGTGAGTCTCTCGTGATTTTTTGGAAAATGATTTATTACTTCCTATGAATTAATATTATTGCTGCTCTAACATAAAGTAACCATCTTTACCTTTTTTGTTACATATGAATGTGCAGATGAAAGACTGAATGATATTGTGGGGAGTGCATATTATGTGGCACCTGAAGTTCTCCATAGATCCTATAGCTTAGAAGGGGACATCTGGAGCATAGGTGTTATTACGTATATATTGCTATGTGGGAGCAGACCTTTCTGGGCTAGGACAGAATCTGGGATTTTCCGAGCCGTACTCAGAGCTGAACCTAACATTGAAGATGCACCATGGCCCTCTGTGTCACCCGAAGCCAAGGATTTTGTGAGAAGGCTTTTGAACAAGGACTACAGGAAGAGAATGACTGCTGCTCAAGCTTTAAGTGAGTTTTCTTTCGGTGTCAATGTGTTCCGCCTGTTTTCTCATGCAGATTATCTTCACTTAGACAACTCTCGACTCGCCTTTAGGCCTTTTAGAATTGTGGATTCTGGTATTATGGTTAGTTCTGCCTGGATTGCTTCATTCTTTAAGTAATGGATCTGCTCTCATCATTGTATGTACAAATATGACGCTCCTCAAATGCAGCACACCCATGGTTGCGGAGTGAGAGGCATCCTATCCCATTGGACATATTGATATATAAGTTGGTCAAGTCATACCTACATGCTACTCCTTTTAAAAGAGCTGCACTAAAGGTACTCTCTTGATTCCTCGTGATAACTTATCTTCTTTTTTTAGCTTGCGGTGTATGAGTAAAAAGTGAGGATACTTGTTCCTTTTCCAAGGTTGTCAATTTGGATACTTGTTCAGCTGAATATACCTTTCTTGCTGACCTTGGATAATCAGTTGACATTTCCGAATCCTAGTGCTGACCAAAATGAATGTCCTGATATAGCTCTAAGCTGTTTCTGTTGTGCAGGCTCTTTCAAAAGCTTTAACTGAGGACGAATTGGTCTATCTTAGAGCTCAGTTCATGCTGTTGGAGCCAAATAGGGACGGGCGGGTTTCCCTCGAAAACTTTAAAATGGTATTGGAAGCCTTCTCCTTTCTCGTGTCTCTCTCTTTCCGCCTTTCTCTTACATACATAACAAGTCAAGTGTCGATGTTGTCTCTTTTATTACTTGCTGGGCCCATGGAGTATATTGTTTTCGTCACTTGTTTGGATTCTAAGATGTCTGCACGAAATTGCAGGCACTCCTTGGGAACGCCACTGATGCGATGAAGGAGTCGAGAGTGGCTGAGATCTTAAGTGCGGTGAGTATGGGAAAAGCAGGAACAGTTGTTGTGATGGTGTTGGGTTTTGGGATGTGATATGGGTTTTGTACGTGTTTCAGATGGGTCCGCTGTCATACAGGAGGATGGACATGGAGGAGTTTTGTGCAGCTGCAATCAGCACATACCAACTGGAGGCTCTGGAGGCATGGGAGCAAATATCTTCAAATGCGTTCATGCACTTTGAAGAGGAGGGGAACCGAGTAATATCAGTGGAAGAGCTTGCTCGGGTACTTTCACAATCCATCCATCGGTTGATTTTTGTGTGAAATGTTGTGATAATGTGAATGTGGGAATGCAGGAGCTGAATCTGGGGGCAACAGCACACTCGGTGCTGAATGAGTGGATAAGAGGGGATGGGAAGCTGAGTTCGATGGGGTATACCAAATTTTTGCACGGGGTGACGCTGCGTGCCTCCTCAAATGCAAGCAGACAGCATTAGGCATTCGATTCTTTTCTTTTTCTTTTTTGGTTATAAATTTTGGGTAAATGAAATGATAGCACCGTGATGTGATATGGAGAGAGGAGAAGGGTGGTGTACAAAGTGGAAGATGCAGTCACAAAGTGGATAATTTGTCGTCTCTACAACAAAATGAAAGCTGAAACATTGATGCAGGGAGCTTTCAGGTGTTTTGGTTTTCTTCTTCCAGAATCAACCTCTCATCGTACTTGATGTTTGGCGCCAACGTTTTATAATAAAATATAAAAACTGCTCCTTTTTCAAAATTCCCGCCTGTTTGCCCTATAATCTTTTCTTCCACACAACCTTTTTTATTTCCCAAATTGGTTTTTTGTTTCACAGAAAATGCAAGGGATATTTGACTATTTTTTCCTTCTGATTATTCTTCTGCATTTACAAATCTATTGATTTTTTAAAGAAAAAAACAGAAAAAGTTGTAGCTTTATCAAAATGACAAATTTGTTTTATGAAATAAGAATAATTACAAGTGATGAGATACAAAGAGAGCACTGTTCACATTTTCCAACCAATTGAATTGCCTTTTTAGAACTAAAACTTGCCTTGGCCGGAGGGCGATGCCAAAGTGTGTGAATTGATGATGTTTCAATTTTCCATGAATTGAGCGCTTGCGGTTGTAGACATGTACTCCCTTCGTCGCAAACACCTACTATTTGACACTGTTTTTTTATCAAAATTTGACCGTGCATTTGAATGAAAATATAAGCAATAACATTATTGTATGTAATATTGTTGGATTGGGATGGAAGGAGCGTTCCAAGATCCGCCTGCCGCAAGTATCAAGTGTAAGAAATCAACCCTGTTTTAACAGAAAATGTTAGTTAGGTATGTAGGTCTTGAAAATACAAACTGATTGGAGAAATGAATACATGATAAGTGCATGGGTTGGATGATATTGGGAGGAATGAAGCCTGGTCCGACAACACTTAATCTTACAATAGAGAGATTACGAGATTAAGAGTTGTCGAGCCAGGCCACGTTCCCCTCAAAATATTCTCGACCTCTCTCCGTTTTCTCTTCATTCGTATGTATGGTGGAGGCGATATTTATATGGGTAAAAATAAATAGAGTGGGCTCTGGGTTTCGGGTGTTGGTTTGGAAAATGGGGAGGTGGGTAGTTGCTCAACTTTCTAACCTCCACCAAGACTCCCTCTATCAATGCTATTCCTCCCAATATGAGGACATAAATGAGTCACCATACAATGTGGCTCGGCCCATATCTTACATTCATTCTCTCCCCTTGTAAACTAAATACACAATCGTATATCTTTTACCTTTAAATATTTAAGGCCTCTAGTTGTTTACTTTAATAATTAAAGAATGGAATGAGAGAATAAACAATGTTTGGTTAGTGGTTTGAAAATAAATGAACATTTACAAATTACAACTGAAACCTAAATTTGGTAGTCAGGGTAAGCTATCTATTTCATTATTAGATTTGCCTAAAATCATACACATTCTGTAGGAAATATTTTATGAATATTCTTGTAGCCTTAAATGAAATCTTTTTTCCATTTGTGATTCTATATATGTTGCCTACATATAGGGCTCTTGTGTCATTAATAAAATTACATGTTCATATTTTACATGGTATCAAAACCTAAATCCTGAGAACCTTAAAAATTTTCACATATAAAATTTCTGTCGCCGCTACCGTCGCCCTCTCTTCTCCGACCGTTGTCGCCATGATTACCACCGTTGCTTCCGCCGCCGTGTCTTCAACATATGCGATGCCGCTTCCGTCCATGGAGTCACCGAATCAAGTCCCGATCGAATTCCTTGATGCCGAGATTGAGCAGCCCATCGCCCCCGCCACACCTGTTGTCACCGTCGATTCAACGCTAATTGTGGTGGATCCGCCGCCGTCTGATAACGACGCCGCCATCTTCCGTTGATCCCTCCGCTAGCTGCTCTTCAGCGCTGAGAGTTCGACCTCTTCTGATCTTCGACGTTATGCCGGGGATTCCTCCGCCTTACCACCATCGCATCCATACTATTTTACTACTTGTGGTCGTAAGGGTCATGATGTTACTACTTGCTTCCGCATTATTGGATATTCAGATTGGTTCACTGTAAATTGACCCCCCCTACATCAGGCCCGAAGGCTGACGCAAATCCTAAGCCACGCGCCCCACCTGGTGCGTCATTCGCCGGAGTTGCACAACCTGTGACCGTCCCCGCCATTCACCAGCGAGCGCTTCCGCTGCTATCGTCACCAGCTCCAATCGGTCAGCCTTCGACCCGAAACTGTCCAAGAAGCATGGAGTATGGTTTTAAACATGTTCTCTAAGTTTAATTCTTTTTATAATATGTCGAATAAGACTACTTTACCCTGAATTATTGATATTAGTGCTTCCTACCATATGATCGGTGACAAGGGTCTTCTTTATGATGTAGAGTGTGTTGAAAATGTTGATGGTATTCTACCTGATGGACTGGTGTTGAACATGGAAACTTCGATTTGGAGATATCTTTGTGGATCATGTTTTATTTATTCTGACATGATGATGCAATTTGTTATCGTTTGCCAAGTTAACTGCTGCTAATGTCTAGTTTTGCTTACAGAAAAATTGTGTATATTACAGGATATTCAGTACGAGGACAGTGATTGGTGAGGGTGAACATCGAGGAGGGGTTTATTGGTTGCGCGGATTGGGAGTTCCACGATCTAAACAACCATCGTCCTTGTATGTTGCTGCATTAGTGTCTTCATCTGCTTATACATCAGCGTTTTGGGCATCCATCTTCTTCGGTGTTGTCGTCTATCTCAACTATTTCTTTAAATACTAGTGATATTAATAAAATTGTTCCCTACTCTGTCTGTCATCGAGCAAATAGTCTAGACATAGATTTCCTGTTAGTTTGGCTAAGGCTAGTCATTTACTTGAACTTATACATTATGATGTTTGGGGGTCTTATGGTTCACCTTCTTCTAGTGGACCATTTTCATTTTTAGCCATAGTTGATGATTATTCTCGAGTTGTTTGAGTTTATTTACTAGTTTCTAAGTCTCAAGTACCATTGAAGATGAAGGATTTTTTTGCACTCGTTCAAACACAGTTCCGCCATCCTGTTCAACGAGTTCGGGTAGACAAGAGAGCCGAATTTCTGCCTCTCAGATCATTTTTTTGTGTAGAGAAATGGGTTCATTTCGAGACATCCACAGTCTACACACCTCTGCAAAATGGGAGAGTGGAACACAAGAACATACACATTTTAAATGTTGCGCGTGTTTTTCGTTTCCATGCTCATTTGCCTATAGACTTTTGGAGAGAATGCATTCTTAGAGCTGCCTACCTTATCAATCGCACACCAACACCTCTGTTAGATGGCCGATCGCTTTATCACCTTCTGTACGGTCGTGCACCAGCTTATATCCATCTCTGTGTGTTCGGTTGTCTGTGCTTTTCCTTTCAGCTTCCATGGTCGCGTGATAAGTTAGCATCTAGAAGTCAGAACTGCATCTTTCTTAGCTATAATGTTGACAAGAAGGCCGGGCGTGTTTATGACTTGGAGTCTCGCACTGTGTTTGATAGTCGGGATGTGATATTTTATGAAGATTTTTTTTCCATATGCACTAGTTTCTGCGAGAAGTTACATGTTGATTCATGGCCATTACAGTCACCTACTCTTTATAACGACTTCATCCCGTAGTTGTATGTTCAAATGGAGCTGGCGCCAGCCTCCGAGCTACGGACAGAACAAAGGCTGCCAGCTCCGGAGACCCCGCCACCCTATACTAGTCCACAGACAGCTCCACTTGAGCTGCGACCGTCCATCCTTGAGCCACGGTTATTGCCACCGACCTTCCAGCACCATCCATCGATCAGCTGCTACCATTGAGCCGAGACCTTTCTTTGAGCTACCGTTTAAGCCTGTTTAGTCGGTCCATCCACCGAGCACTCATCTTCGTCAGCTTTCGATCAAATTCAAAGATTATATCTGCACTGCCACTCGCACGATAAACCTCCCCAGATGATCTCTCGTCATTTGCTGCTCCGTCCTCAGGTACTCGTTACCCTATTGATGATTATGTTTCCTGTGATAATTTTTCAGTTTCGCATTCTAGATTTTCAGTTGCAGTTACAGATGTTGCAGATCCAGTTACTTATTTTGATGCTTATCGCCATTCTCTTTGGTGTGCTTCCATTTCCGACGAGATTGATGCACTTGAGCGAAATACCACGTGGGTTCTTCCCCTCTTCCGCTTGGTAAAAAGACCATTGGATGCAAATGGGTGTAAAAGACCAAGTTCAATTCTGATGGTTCTATTGAGCGTTACAAGGCTCGTTTGGTTGTTCTTTGTAATCGTCAGATTGAGGGCACTGATTTTACTGAGACATTTTCTCCCGTTGCCAAGATGAGTTTAGTTCGTCTTTTCTTGGTTGTTGCTGCTATTCATGGATGTGATTTGCATCAGATGGATGTTCACAATGCATTTCTCCATGGTGATATCGAGGAGGATGTGTACATGTGTCCGCCTCCAAATTATACTTTACTGGCGCCTGGTTTGGTTTGCAAACTTCACAAGTCTCTTTATGATTTTTAGCAAGCTTCGCGGTATTGGTTTACAAAGCTTGCTGCAGCTGTTCGTCTTTTTGGCTTTGTTCAGAGTAAGGCAGATTACTCCCTGTTCTCCTATCTTTGTGATGGTGTGTCTCTTCATGTTCTGATTTATGTTGATGATCTTACTATTGCTGGTTCATCTCCTGAGATGATGGTCCATTTTTTGATGATTCGCGCAGTACGAGCTTTTAGTTGGGAAGCTCATTTATCTTACCATCACTCGTTTGAAGCTTAGGTACTCAGTTCATACCGTGTCTGGCACATTGGTGGGCTGCAATGCGTGTGTTGCACTATCTTAAGAGTCATCCTAGTCAAGATTTGTTTCCGTCAGTTAAGAGTTCGCTTCAGCTTACGACATTCTGTGATTCTGATTGGGCGGCTTGTCCCATTACTAGGAGATCCTTGATTGGTTAATTTGTGATGATTGGTGAATCTCCAGTTTCTAGGACTACGAAGAAACAACTGATTGTTTCTTGTTCTTCGACTGGAGTTGAGTATAGAGCTATGACAGTTGCTTGTTGTTAGCGCTCAAGTAATTTCTTCGATCATTGGGTACTACTTATTCTACTCCGAAGCTCTTCACATTGCAGCCAATCTAGTGTTTCATGAGAGAACGAAGCATATTGAAATTGACTGTCATTTTGTTTGTGGTTTGGTTAAGTCTGGTGATGTGGTTACTTATCATATTGGTACTTCTAATCAGCCAGCATATTTGGTACTTGTAAAACCAACGTAAAATATTGGTTCTACCCCGCAATGAAGAGTAGTCCTACCCAATAATGAAATCAGCAGAAGACCAAATTGAAAAGGTTGAACCATAGGAAGGTGCATGGGGAGGAAATGAAGATAAATCCACCAAATTCAATTAACCGCGAGACAAATGAAATGCATCACAAGATAGAAGTTAAAATAATCACAAAGGAAGGGGGGGTTTGACATTGGTCCAGTTGTGGTTGTGTGCTAATGGTTTTGATGTGTGTAGTAGTGACGTCGTTGAATTTGCAGCGCTGCCTTGCATGGGAAGAAACCGCCAGTGGTCATCCATCCTTCATAAAAAGAGAGTTAATTCTCTTTCAAAGGCAGTACCTTCTATTAATGCCGTCGTGGGCAATTTATTCAACCATAATGCAATAAGTTTGTTAGGAAACACGATTAGTGACTATTATCATAACATTGTTTTGAATAACATTATTTTGAATTATTGTCATAAGATTTGGGAGTATCTAGATTGAATTGGATGATTCGAGTGTTTTAGTCAAGGATAAAAAGTAATTATATGAAGCACGCAATTCAATTCTTTGGACCAAAAGGCGATGACGCTCGCCCGCACCGCCCCCATTTGTCCGACGCCACAGACTTTGATGGGAGAGGTAAAGTCACGGTAGCTCAGCACCAGGACACGTTGACTGTCCGCCCTCGGTGCGCACAAGGGACCCCTGCCTTAGCCCGTGGGCCCGCATGTGAGCATGATGCCAACTCAGGGAGATCCCCACACTGCCGCTGCCGAGATTCAAACCTGAGACACTGGACCAACAAATCAACGTCCCAACCGTTGGGGTACACCCGTGGCTTGGGTTAGGTCAATCAATGTACATACATTCCTTATTTAGCGTTTGGATTTGGCATAAAAACATGGATTTTCACTTTGCGTGTTCTCTGACATTTTTATTTTTGACAAATGCATGCAGCTACCTTGAACCTGATAATTGATCCGGGTGTACGGCGGCGCCTATAATTAACAGCACTCACAAGCCTCTATCATCTTTATTTGCAATTTTGTGCCAGTGACTCATAACTAACTAGCTAAGTCCTCAAAACACTGCTCCATCATTCATTCATCCAGGATATCAGACGCCCTAACAAGTTAAATGCACCTGTACCTCTAATGATCTTTCTAATTTGACTTTTGGATTCAACTGCATCAATTTTTATATATTCTTGTGAAAGTAAACAAATTCTGAAAAAACATTAGCTACAAAATATATGCTTTGATGAAACTAAAACCCATATCACATAATAATAATCTTACATACTCCCTCCGTCCCACCAGTTTTGGCCTATTTTTTTGTCAACTTTCTCAGACCATGTTTGACCATAAATTT
>JAULKK010000008.1:16552039-16572045 GCA_032355705.1 Rubia peregrina
TGAACAAGAAATAGCTCTAAAATATTATCTGAGCACCGAGTTATGACCATTTGAATCTACCATTTCATTTGATGGGTTAAATTTTGGGGATATCTGAAGTTACTAATTAGCAAACAGAGAAGATCCCATATTGTAAAGAACAAAAATATAAGAACTTTTGAAAAAGGAATCGGTCTAAAATATATTCCGAGCACCGAGTTCTGACCATTTGAATCTTCATTTTCATTAGATGGGCTAAATTTTGGGGATATATGAAGTTATTAATTAGCCAACATGGAAGGTTTCATATTGTAAAGAACGAAAATATAAGAACTTCTGAAAAAAGAATCGGTCTAAAATATTATCTGAGCACAGAGTTATGACCAATCGAATCTTCATTTTCATTTGATGGGTAACATTCCGGGGATATATGAACTTACTAATTAGCAAACACATAAGGTGCCATATTGTAAAGAACAAAAAAATCAAAGAACTTTTCAAAAAGAAATCGATCTAAAATAAGACCTGAGCACCGAGTTATGACCTTTCGAATCTTCATTTTCATTTGATGGGTAAAATTTTGGGGATATATGAAGTTACTAATTAGCAAACACAGAAGGTGCCATATTGTAAAGAACGAAAATATAAGAACTTTTGAAAAAGAAATCGATCTAAAATATGATCTAAACACCGAGTTATAACCATTCGAATCTTCATTTTCATTTGATGGGTTAAATTTTGGGGATATATGAAGTTACTAATTAGCAAATACTGAAGGTGCCATATTGTAAAGAACAAAAATATAAGAACTTTTGAAAAAGAAATCGATCTAAAATATTATTTGAGCACCGAGTTATGACCACTCGAATCTTCATTTTCATTTGATGGGTTAAATTTCAGTGATATATGAAGTTACTAATTAGCAAACACAAAAGGTGCCATATTGTAAAGAACGAAAATATAAGAACTTTTGAAAAAGAAATCGCTCTAAAATATTATCTGGACACCGAGTTATGACCATTCGAATCTTCATTTTCATTTGATGGGTTAAATTTCGGGGCTATATGAAGTTACTAATTAGCAAACACATTAGGTGCCATATTTCAAAGAACAAAAATATAAGAACTTTTGATTAAAGAATCGGTCTAAAATATTATCTGAGCACCGAGTTATGACCATTCGAATCTTCATTTTCATTTGATTGGTTATGTTTCGGGTATATATGAAGTTACTAATTAGCAAACAAGGAAGGGGCCATATCGTAAATAATGAAAATATAAGAACTTTTAATAAAGGAATCAGTCTAAACTATTATCTGAGCACAGAGTTAAGACCATTCAAATCTTCATTTTCATTTACTAAATAAAAAAATAATGAGGATACCATATTGCAGAGCATGAAAGTGTAGGAACTTTTCAAAAAGAAATCGGTCCAAAATATTATTTGAGCATCAAGTTATGACCATTCGAATCTTTATTTTCATTTGAAGGACTAAATTTTAGGGGTATGTAAAGTTAATAATTAGCAAATACGAAAGACACCATATTGTAGAGCTTTAAAATATAAGACCTTTTCAAAGAGAAATCGGTTCAAAATATGATCTGAGCACAAAGTTATGATTATACGAATCTTTATTTTCATTTGATGGGTTATATTTCAGGGATATATGAGGTTACTAATTAGAAAACACAGAAGATATCATATTGTAGAGCATGAAATATAATAACTTTTCAAAAATGGAATCGGTCCAAAATGTTATCTAAGCACCAAGTTATAACCATTCGAATATTTTTTTCATTTGATGGGCCAAATTTCGGGGATATATGAAGTTGCTAATTATCAAACACAGAAGATACCATATTGTAGAGCATGACAATATAAGAAATTTTCAAAAAGAAATTGGTTCAAGATATGATCTGAGCACAGAGTTATGAAAATTCGAACCTTTATTTTCATTTGATGGGTTAAATTTCAGAAATATATGAAGTTACTAATTAGCAAACACGTAAGATATCATATTGTATAGCATGAGAATCTTTATTTTCAATTGATTAGTTAAATTTCGGAGATATATAAAATTACTAATTAGTAAACACGGAAGATACCATATTGTTAAGCAAAAGATAAGAGCTTTTCAAAAAAGAATCAGTCCAAAATATGATCTGAGAACAGAGATGTGACCATTCGAATCTTCATTTTCATTTGATGGGATAAATTTCGGGCATATATGAAGTTACTAATTAGCAAACACGAAAGATACCATATTGTAGAACACCAAAATATATTAACTTTTCAAAAAGGACTCGGTCAAAATATTATTTGAGCACAGAGTTATGACCATTCAAATTTTTATTTTCATTTGATGGGTTAAATTTTGGGATACATGAAGTTTTTAATTAGCAAATGAGGAAGATATCATATGGTAAAGTATGAAAATATAAGAACTTTTAAAAAAAGGAAACGGCCCAAAATATTATATGAGCACCAAGTTATGACCATTCGAATCTTCATTTTCATTTGATGGGCTAAATTTTATGGATATATGAAGTTACTAATTAGCAAACACGGAAGATACCATATTGTAGAGCTTAACAATATAATAACTTTTCAAAAAGGAATCGGTCCAAAATATTATCTGAGCACAGAGTTATGAACATTCGAACCTTTATTTTCATTTGATGGGATAGATTTTGGGAATATATGAAGTTACTAATTAGCAAACACGGAATATACCATGTTGTAGAGCATGAAAATATAAGAACTTTTCAAAAAGGTATCGGTCCAAAATATGATATGAGCACCGAGTTATGACCATTCGAATTTTCATTTTCATTTGATGGGTTAAATTTGGGGATATATGAAGCTACTAATTAGAAAACATGGAAGATGCCTATTGTAGAGTTTTAAAATATAAGAACTTTTCAAAAAGGACTCGGTCAAAATATGATTTGAGCACCGAATTATGACGATTTGAATCTTCATTTTCTTTTGATGGGTTGAATTTTGGGGATATGATAAATTTACTAATTAGCAAACACAGGAGGTGCCATATTTTAGAACATGAAAATATAAGAACGTTTCAAAAGGACTCGGTCCAAAATATTATCTGAGCACTGAGTTATGACTATTTGAATCTTCATTTTCATAAGATGGGTTGAATTTTGGGAATATGATGAAGTTTCTAATTAGCAAACACGGAAGGTACCATGTTGTAGAACATGATAATATAATAACTTTTCAAAAAGAAATCGGTCCAAAATATAATCTGAGCACCGAGTTATGACCATTCAAATTGTCATTTTTATTTGTTGGGTAGACCAAGCAAGTTGATTAGCGATCACCTTGTGTCGTGCTAGAGATTTTCGTACTTTCTCCTGAATTCATCAACATTTACAAAAGATTTTCGGGAGCTAAAATGACCGGGGTCATTCCTACATTCTATAAAGGACTTTGATTTGATGGAGATGAACCGGATCTTTCACTTATGGAGCTGTGCACTTTTGTTTTGGTTGCTTTGTATTCAATAGTATAATGTTTTGGAAATTTGGGAGAAGGAGACTGATATTGGAATATTGTGATCCACTTCTAGTGGTTCGAGCCAAATTACTTTAATTTGTACGCAGTATTTGACCATTTATCTTAGGATTTACCCCTTTCTATTACTATTTGTTTAATATAAAAAAATCTACAAATTTGCAATTTGATTTATAGCGCCTTTATGATTACCCTTTTGGGACAACCGATGTAAGCCTTCAGGCAACAAATGTAAGCCTACGGGCAAGTCGATGTAAGCCTTCGGCAATGTAAGCTAATTTTTTGTTACATATGAGATTAATAAAAAAGGGAAGGACACCTTCCAAACTCCATCTACGATGGTTTGATTTATTTTTTTAAAATTCGCCTTAATTCACTAGATTTGTGTGATTTTCTTTTGCTTCACGTCACATGAATAGGTATGTACAGCATATATTTTCTTTCGATGCTATTTTGCTGAGTTTAGTCAGGATGGATGATTGATTAACTTTTGGTGTTGTGTGTAGTTGTTATTATTCTGTGTTCTTTGAACTAGGGTTTTTTTAATGTCATTGGGTTTTGATTTTCCAATTTTGGTGAAGTGGAAAAATTAAAAGTAGAAGGAGATTGTGTAAAGGCTGTGCGCCGGACTTGGACGCTCATACCAGCCGACACCACAGTCATCGTATGGGAGATAAGCCACGGTAGCCAGTCACCAGGACATGGATCTGAATTTCACATTTCCGTATGTGAAAGGAAGTATAAATATCTGGAAAATTTTCAATTAGTATAAATAGAAAATCAATATCAATTTACACAATATTAAATCGAAGAATCATGTGGCGAGACCGCTCGGTGCACACCAGGGACGTTGTGCATCACTTGGAGGTGAGTGTGATTTGTAATAAAAGTGGATTGTGAATGAGCGGTGGGTATCCAGTGGTTACGCCATGTCAGCAGTGCACTATCCAGATGAGGAAGAATGAGTGGGTGTGGAGAGAGAGGAGCATGGATACGGTAACGTAAGAAGGAGAGAGTTGCAAGTCCATCACCAAGCATGGCCTCCACCGCCCCAATCTCCCTCTCCGCGGCTCTCGTCGACGCCAAGGCTGCTTCCCGCCACGCGCCAACACCTAATGCAAATGTCACCTTCCTCAGGCCCCTCACTCCGCGCCGCGCTGGCGCTGGCAGGGCCTCCGCCTACTGTCCGTTAGGCAAAAGGAATGTTGCCGCCATGGCCACTGGATCAGGGGCCCAGGCGGATGTTTCCGCCGACGATGTTCCCGAGTTTGTTAAAACGGCGCAAGAGGCCGTAAGAATTAATAATATCAGTCCGTCCCTTCCAATCATTTGTTGACTCCCCAGTTTGTTTATTGTTTGTTGGTTCCATTTCCGTAGTGGGAAAAGCTGGAGGACAAGTACGCTGTGAGCTCTCTGGCCGTCGCCGGAGTTGTTGCTCTGTGGGGATCCACGGGACTGGTGTCGGTGAGCTTTTCTTCTTTTTCTTTGAAACACACTACTCGTCCGCCCTGTCTTCCATCACTGTTATCGGTAAAGTTGATGTAAACATATGTACCTGGGCTGCTGGTGTCGGTGGGTGCAGGCAATCGACAGGCTCCCGTTGATTCCTGGTGTTCTGGAGCTTGTGGGCATTGGCTACTCTGGCGTAAGTCGATGATTGCCATCTTACAGTCACATACTTCCACGGCTGACATGTTCGATCTCCTATTTCAGTGGTTCGCTTACAAAAACCTCGTTTTCAAGCCAGACAGGGAGGCTCTAATACGGAAGATCAAAGGCACTTACGACGATATTATTGGAACTAGCTGATCAAGTCTTCTCCATCTTTCCACCTTGTGTACCCCTTTCATTCACATTGCTCATAGATAATGTTCACCGATTGATGCTTCCAAATAAATCATCTCTGTCACTTGTTTTATGCGTACAAATTACAATGCCTAATAAAACCATCCACTCCACGTAGGAATTGAACGGGGAGAAATGGCATTATGCCGATGTTTTCATGCTTATTGTATGGGCAGAAATGGATGTTTTCATGCCTATTGAAAGCGGGGAAATGGATGTTTTCATGCCTACTGAAAGAGGGGAATCTACTGGGAATAGGAATTGTTAAGGAGCTCCAAGAGAAGCAGCGCCGCAGAATCCTTGGCTTTCTTCACACTTGGCATCGGCTCTCCCACACACTCATCAGTCCAACCCCTGTCAGACGTGTTCACCCTAACCGCGAATGTGAACTTCTTAGCATGTGCAGGCCCGCCTTCGTGTATGCACCTGTACAATGGCATCGCCCAGTTCCTCCGCAGACATATATCGTTCAAGGTTTGCCTCGTGAACGTCTGACTCCCGTTCCTTTTCATCCTCCCCTCCTCAATCTCCATCATTTCCGCCTTCTCCTTCTCCTTGAGACTAACGAGAGCATTTCGGGCTGCCAATTTCTGTGCCATTTTCTTCTGTGAATTCTGCGCTAATCCAACCTGAACACCGTCAACATAAACCTCTACGGTTGCCACATTCCCACTACGAGTTGCTTTGTACTCCAGACCTTCTGCCTGCTGCTGGCATCTCTCCTGCAGTTCCCTCACCGGGTGCATTGGGAGGGTTTCTGGCGTCACCATGGGTTCCATAAGGGGTCGGAAAACCTGTGGAGTAACAACCAAAGTATCAAACCAAGCGATGAGGAACTGTGTGCATTGAGAGGACATCAACTCACCCTCCATACAGCTGCAGTATCCCGGCTGTCAAGGAACACAGCACCGGCAATTGATTCAACTATATCACCAAGAACTTTTGGAGCTTTGCAGTCCCCTAAACCAAAGGAGTTGAACCCCGGTTTCAACATCTCATTGCGAGCCTCTTTCACAAAATCCTTGATCTGTTCAAAGCAGGGAAACTATCATAAACTTGATTCACTTCACTTTTGATATCAAAGACACCATAAAGGATCCTACACACCTGCTTTTCAAGAGCACTCGATCCATGTCGAAGGTGTACGTGAAGGTTATGTTTCACAGCAACACGTGCAAAATTCTCGTTGTTCACTGCAGCAGCTCGCAAATCAGTTATGCGTCCTGGTGGAAGATCTGTATATGTGAAGAACAGGTGCCTCGTGATCAGGTGGTCCAGTACAGCATCACCTACAAATTCTAGTCGTTGGTAACAAGAAACCCCAGATGAAGGACGTGAGGCGTGAGTTATTGCCTCCACTAAGAGGCTCCTGTCATTGAATTTGAAGTTCAAACATGCTTCCAGCACATCAAAATTAATGCTTCTCAGAGTATTCTCGGGAACATTACTCTGCCTAACAGGATACTCCTTCTCCTTCAGATCAAAATCTACCTCTATGCCAATCCATTTCATTACGTGGTTCGCAGCAATTTTCCCTCCTTCAACATAATAAACTCCAATTAGAGCTTCAACAACATCTGCTAAAGTCTTGCTAGATAGGACACGATATGAACTTGAATCACTCTCCAGTACCCCTTCCTCAATTTCTCCATCTTCATATCCGCCATCATTTTGACCTTTTTCGGCCACATTCTCATTGTGCACAACTTGTGCGCCAAATAATGTTTCTTCTCCTTCTTTTACGTCCTCATCGAAGACAGGTGGCACCCCTGGGGCAGCCCATCTTGATGGAGCAAACCGATCAGCTTGAATGTATGACTGAAGCCCCTTATTTAATGCAAACTGATACAGCACCATGTTGCTCACCATTTGCTGCCTCATCCGAGTAAGTTGACCTTCATGTTTCTGGGGATACTTGAGAAAAAGAAATCGGCTGACAACCCATTTCAGATAGGCATCTCCCAATAGCTCTGCCCGTTCATAGCAGAAAGTTTCCTGACATGAAGCGGCAGTCAACGCTTCCAAGATCTGTAAATACAAAGAGATTCAGTTATCATCCAACTTATGAATTGCACCTTCTAAAACCCATAACTGGGACGTCAGCATACCTTTGAGGCAGGGAGAGGATAACTAATTGTATGCTTAAGTTGTACAGCAAGCAGCATACTCTCAATTCTCCTCATAATCGAAGGCAATCTTTGAGCACCCTGGACTAGTAATCCAGGGAGGGGATGTACCAAGCAGAGTTCAGGTGGGAGGAATACATAGTAAATCTTATCAAGGCTCTCATCAGACTCGTTTGCATGTGCTATAACAGGATAATTATAAGAATCAGTAACTTAACACGAAAGAGGTAACAATTTGGAAATTTTTTGAAAAATAAAGCAACCACCTTCTGAATGTTCATATCGTGGGGAGAGAAGATTCTTGCAATATGAAACTCCCCGACCTCTTATAAGAGGTTGTTGTTTGAATTTCAAATCAACTCCATACCTGCAGATATTTTCAGAATAAATAGCAAATGGCACTTTCTCATTGTAGAAGAATCATAAATTACTCGTGTATTATAAAAATGAAAAGAAGGAAAATTTCCTCAAATTAGTTATTTCACTCTTCTTCATGCACCTTTGAAATAGTCTCTTAGTTTTTTCTGTAAAAGCGGCTATCCTTTCATGAAATTAACCAACATTCTACAGCTAGATCCGACAATTTAAACTTGCTGGTTTTCTCAATTGCATCCAATCAGATATCAACATAAGATACAATCCAATGAACACCTTATTCTTAAACTAGAAGGCCTTCTCATCAGATATCAACTGATGTTGTCATAAAACAGAAACGTACATAAAAACTCGAAGGCCTTCTCATCTCACTTCCCACCCCCTCATAAGAAACAAACACACACCTGATTTTAGATCTTTCATCAAACTTTCCATTTTATTTACTTCTTCATACAATTCTAAAACAGTGTATCTAAAACAAATCCAAAAGTATTTAGAATCAAACTGGATCCATACACAAATTTAGAATGACTAGCATGTAGAAAAAATGGCAATTATGCAATTTTAAACTGATTATAGATGCATACTTCTGCTTGTAGTAATCAGCATAAGAGCTATACTCCAAAGGACCAAGGTAGCCTTCCTTCCTCGGAAATGAGTTCTCAGCGGTCATATCATAACGGACAGAATCAACAAAGAATCTTTTGCCAGAATGAGCTGCAGTGATGATCTTCCCTACTAAATCACCAGCGCCAACGTAAGAATAATCTGCCATCACTAATCTGCCTTTCAATGAATCCTGTTGAACAAGGATATCTACAGCCCTCTCTTTAAGAACAAAACCAGAGGCTTCCACAACATTAAACTGTGCAACAGCTCCTCGAATACCATATGTAGGATGGGACTTTAAGCCAAAGGCCATACCATGTCGCAATTTACCAAATCCATATTCTCTTCGATCTCCACCCAGTGCTCGATCATTTGTGCCAAGATATACATCAGGTCGAGCTCTCTGGAGAGGATTGCTCCAAGCATCTGACTTTGTTATATTTTCAACCAGATACCAGTCAATATCCTTCAATGGATCAGAAGTTCTGGTGCAGGCCATTGGGACAAACAGATATGCCTTAGCAGGATCCCAGGGAGTGGTGGATGGTTCAACATCCACATCCAGTACTATGCCCATCAGTCTTACATGGAAACTCTTTAGCAAAGCTAACTGTAAGAAAGAAAACACGGAGTTTTCAAAAGCAATAAGTTGCATGCACGCTTTATAAGCACTCAAACCATAAACAATACTAGCAAATGATCGACCTGAGTTTCAGTTATTTCTAGTGGGCCTCGATGGACAAGCAAAGCTTTAGCTATCACATTCCGAGCAATAAATAGATCCATTGACATCGATAACACCTGGTTATAAAGAGCAATCAGCCACCCCCAAAAAAAATGAAGAAATGGGAGAACAAGGTCAATCCAACTATGATACATACCTCTGCATCCAGCTCAGTGCCAAACAATACTGCAAATTCTGAAACTTGTGTCGTAAAAGGATCCCTTGAGGAACCAATGTTAATGCACTTGATCTCATACATGTATACATGGAACAATCTAATGCATTCACAACTCTCTTTCCCAGATAGAATCCATTCACCCTGAAGAACCAAAATAATTTATCATATGAAACTCCAAACAAAAACAATACGCCAAGGAAGTAGAAACAAAATTGAACAATGAAACATATCACTCAAAGCGAATAAGAATAGTGTACGAATAATTAATAAAGACAACCATCCATATTTGTTGTTCATGTCGCAACCAGGTTACATTTCTGTCTTTAAATCACTTATAATAAACAGAGCAACAAACCTGAAGAAATTACTAAATAAAAACAAAGTTACCATTTTAATTGTACTGTGGTACACAGAGATACACTGATTATCAAACTGCAACTTGATGTCTGTTCTTTTCTACTTAGCGGAACAGTGGAGCGCTGCATTTGGCTTGAAAAATTCATTTTACTCAACTATATACTAACATTGGGTAAAGCTTAGAAATTTACTTACTAGAACAATTTAACCATCTGTACAGTATATATGTGAAAATAGTTATTCTCTTGATCTCAGTTTGACTCGAGGAAACACCATTTATGAACTACAACATGTCCTTCCATGTCAGAGCAGCATTAAAGTTTGACCTATGGAATCACAAATTGGCTGGGAATTGTAGCAAAACTTAAAATAATATCTTCATGAATGGCTCATCTAATTCTGTAGTCCCAGGGCTCAAAAAGTAGCAAAAGGGAGAAACTGTAAATCTGTCAGCAGTCCTCTTGAATATATTATGCACTTGAATTCTCATTGGAGAGTTTACCCTTAGGGGGGAAGGGGGGTGAATTCTCAAACGATAACCAGGTATATTACAAGTGAATGTCACATGCTTGATGTTTGTGACGGGATTCGGGACCGCCTAACTTAAGGAAATTTTAGTCCATGGGTCCCAAACCTGTCAAAAAATCCATTCTTGCGTTTTAATCACCAGCCACTAAAGGTTACAAAAATTGTACATATGCTCAAATAAGGAGTCTTAGCATATTTTGAAGAGAACAGCCCTTCCAGAAACTAAAGACACAGTTCTTCAGCCATGCGCAAAATGGCCACAAAAAAATGCACGCAGCGAGAGTACATGTTTTGGCCTCCCATCCAAAATCATGCAAATTCATGTTCATATACCATGCAGGCTTTGACCATTTCACTCTGCGCAGGCTTTAACCATTTCACTCTGTAGAAAATACAACCAACATCAGTTCTGCATTTTCAAACTAACCTGGAGAACTTTAGCAACACCTTCAGGATAGAATTCCCGATGCCTAGCGGTTCCAGGAAGTGGATCCCCATCTTCACTTTCATCAGCTTTTTCAAGACGTGCCCCACTCCCCTTGTCCGGCAAGAGCATGTCAGTAAATGCTCCCATTTCATGGAGTTTCTTGCAAGCGAATAAACATACGGCCTACAAGTAACATAGCTGAATCAATGAAGAGTATTCTTGCATGAATGAGGTATAATCACATAGATCAAGAGCACAGCATGCCTGTTGTGCTAGACGCATTGAGCTGCAAACAGGACCCTCAAGTTCCTCAAATGGTGCATTGCAAGGGAGTTGAAGCCTGCATGAATATTCAGAAGGGACTCCTGGCTTCTCATGGCATTGCATTATAAATTCAGGACGAAGAATTGAATATCTGCAAGTGTGTGGAAATGATGAAACTTAACAAAATCTCATGAGAAGGGAATGTCTTTTATGAATTCCAACCAACCAAACCTGTCACTTGGTAACTGTGAGCAGTAGAAGTGGACAAGTCCGACAGCAGAATTTAAACTGACAACAGCACCAGTTGATTGGACTTTGTACATTGTATTTTGTGATACCTCCCCAAGCTTAGATGTAACCTCGAGGTGACTAAGATTAGTCCTCTCAATTGCTTCTTTCCGCAATGTCTCTTCACTATTCCGAGCATTTCTGAGGAATGCTTCATGCGACAAGTGTCCTCTTCATAATAAGAAATAGAAGCTTTTTATAAGATACAATTTTAAATTTGTCTCTTTAAAATCAGCATGAGAAATTTTGACGAAAACGCACAGGATGCCAAAATACCTTTCAACCATCAAAATGTAATCAGAACCAGGCTTTCTAGCACGCCCTCTAGATTGAATGTACGCTAAAACAGTTTTTGCAAGATCAAAGCGGATGACAACATTGCATTGTCGGATATCAAGTCCTTCCTCAGCAACACTAGTAGCAACCAGCAAAGTAACCTACAAATCAGGTGCAAACAAAAGTATGAAGAAGAGAACTCTAGCTCTTAAGGGTGGTGTGGAATAAAGAATACCAATAAGGCATTTTAGTCATACACGGCCATCCCGGAATTTAGCTATTGTGTCCTCCATTTGGCATGCCCTCATTTCTTTACTGTTGTTATGCCCAATTAAACTTGCAGATTTGATAAAACTAAGGGAAGGAAGCTCTGCAAAGACCTGTATCCACCAAATAGTCCGTAATAACAATAAGCACTAGTAAATCAAAATTTCAAATCAAAAGATGATGAATAGCATAAAGATACTGACCTTTGGAAGAACCAAAGCAGCCACCACACGTTCAACAAAAACAATTGCACGGAAGTCATCTGTGTGCTGATATTTGAGAAGTATTTTAACCAAGGACTGCACCTTTGGTGTCACTTTTCCATCAGCTACAGCCGCTCCAATAATCACATCGACATGTTCTCCACCGGAGGCAACTATATGAGCTAAACATATTAGTAAAATAAAATACAGACAGCCATGGAAAGAATGCAACAAAAGAGATTATAGAAAACAAGCAAAGGTGAATGGGGGTATATTTTTCAAGCATATGGATATTAGGCGAATCATGCAAGTTGATGGATTTCACAATGTGGCCTCAAAGATTATAAAGGTATTGTTCACAAGAAAAAGTCCTGACGCGTATATTGATCTCCTTCCATGCAATTACTTTACCATCTGTGAAGAACTGCTCAATTGGAACTGCACAGTACTGTTAGGGTACTGATAAATTTCACAATATTGCCCTCAAATATGGAGAATCAAACTGATCGGTTCTCCAGGGATGGCAAAGTAAATTGATCTGCTTAGATAAAACAAGCGTCGTTCAAAAAAAATCAAAATACAGTAGTTGGAAAGTGCATCATGGGCTTTAGAGGGAAATTATTAGAGACTGGGTTTTGAAATGCAGAATATTAATATCCATGGGCAGAGTTTCCAAGTCCTTTTGGGTAAGAGATTTCGGAAGGTAGACAGATCAGGAAGACAAAGGAGGACAGGTTACCTTGTTGACCTGTAATGCCTGCCTGGATAAGAACAATTTTTTTCACTATGGAAAACTGAGTAAATACACGAGGAGGAGGAACCTAGGATATCTTGTAGCACATTATGTACTTTGGCTAGTATAAGCTCACTTGGGGCTGACTAACTATGTTGGCATGCATTGAGTCTTTGATGAACTTCTCCAACTACAAATGTATCCCATATCAATAGTGCATGAATATGGTAATGCCTTCTATGGATGATAGTCCTGTTTGATTATGCTCAAGTTCATCATGTTTAGCAAAAATGTAATAATCCTGCACATGCAGCTGCTTGACTTCTCCGTTATGTTAGTTCAAGGAGGATCGGAGGACATTCGTCTCAACGTAAAATAAAGCTGTATTGATGGCAGGAGGAGTTTGGGTGAGTGAACAAAAAGTTAATGCTTTTAATTCATCCTCTCTAGAAAGCCAAAGCGTTCCAAGTTTCTTTTCAGCCGAAGATTCCCCTTGACAAGTAGAACTTGTACAGCCTTTAAAGAGTTCTACTAAGAACTTACCTTGACTGTCAGGAAGCTCTCCCTCTTCTATATCATCACATGAGCTACTCTCTAAAATCTTGTCCATGACAACATCTGCACCTGTTGAGTTACTTCCACTCACAGCTCCTTCTGACAATTTGCAATGCAAGAGGGAAACAACTTTCTTTAGGTATGACTCTTGAAACTTGACATCTAGCTGGCAGTTTGCCCTTTCATCATTGTGTAAAGCAGCTAAAAATGATTGCGCGACCTGCAAATTACCAATTGCACGTAAAAACTAAAGCCACCCGCATAATTCACATTATCACCACTGCATGTTACTAGCTCACGAAGTCCAATTCGTAATTCACATGTTAAAACTAAAGCCGAAAGCAAAATAACCTTATAAGCACACCACTGTCCTAGCTCACTAAGTGCATAGTTGATAGCCCTCAATTTTTGAATTAAGCTAGCGGCACCATCACTTTCTGTTCTTTCAGAGACACCATATGCCTGGCGCAATTCTTCCTTGAGACCAGCATCTCTAGCTCCCATAAATTGCCATTTACTCTTTCTTGAACTTGATTGAGCTGCCTGTTCGACATCTAGCTCCATTTGTTTTATTTGTTCATGGAGGGACCACAAGGTAGTGGCTTTATCATAACCCACCACAATTTCTGAAGGCGTTGGGACATGTTTCTCAAGCTCTGTCCGGTCCTTCACAGTGCAAACTACTGAATCTAATTTAGTTTCTAGATTCCGAATCTTTACTGCACAATCTAATTGACTAGAAACACCTGTGTACCATCAGCACAATTTCAGAAAACAATCCAGTAAAACTGTAAAACAACACTGCAGATAACTAAAGTAAGAAACTAAGACGGAAAAGGAATCACAAGGTACCCTTTAGATTAACAGGAGAAGCTGTCATTCCAAAAACAGATGGCCTCTTCTCTTTCGGTGTCGTGTGGTAGAACTCCGACATCACTAAAGAATATGGGTGCTTCTTCACAGCATGATGACATTCATCCAGAATAAGTAGATCGATAGATTCCATCTTTATTATACTGTGTCTTAGAATATTCAAAAGAATCTGTGCTGTCATGACCAAAACCTGTAACCGGAGGTCAATGAGAATCATTTAGCCATTTTTAGCCCTCTGAGAATATCAGATTAATATACACTTGTCTAAGGATATTCTCATCCTATTTTCCACTCACATATTATATAGCTTCATTTCAAAATATTGCAAACAGCGAATACAAGTTTAAAGCCAAGATATGAGGTTATTATGGGATTGCAGGAATTCATACCAGTTGCTTTGCAAATAACTAACTCTTACAAGCTAGGTGAAAGAGAATGGAATTGATATACTAGCTAATCAGAAAAAAATTAAAAGAGAAAGTTATAAAATAGATTTAGTCTCCAAAAGCAAGTAGCTATTACAGATAATAGTTTAATATAAGTATTACATACACACTCCCTCCATCCTGTCAAGCTGCATTTTCAGCTATTCATTTAGAGAATTGAATAAACATTATAGCAATAATTGTAGAAAAATGTGATGTACTCATGTGAAAGTAGATATCTCGATAAATATAGATATAGTAATAACATGTACTCCCTCCGTCCCACGAGTTTTGCCATGCTTTCTATTTCAATCTGTCCCACAAGTAATGGCATACTTTGAAAATTACCTAAAATGACATTGTGGCAAAGAATCTGTAGTTGAATTCACACAATGTCCTCTTTTACTCTAAAGACTTAAATACTGGACCCGCTGCTTTCCCAAAATATCCCTACTTTCCCACAATTATTCTCTACCACAGCAACATTTCTTAATATTTGATCCAAAAGCACTTAGGCCATTACTAAGGGACGGAAGTAGCATTATAATGTTGAATTTGAAAATTGACAGTTTGAAGTAAGTAGTTTTATGGCAAGAACTACAGTTTATTGAAAATATATAAACTCATTTGTCTTAGGAGGCACCCAAGCTATACAATGTTTAAACAGATTGAATAATAATAATGGTTAACTATGGATTGAAACATTAATGGCAAGATAGTAGATCAATCATCAATGATAAATTGCCAGACAAACCCTATGGAGTTTTGTAACTTAGAGGAACCACCTGATTTGTTTGGTCATTTGTGAGACATGTGATATACGGGGGAGGAAGAAAGCATAAAAAATCAGCGTGAAAAGGATCCCTCTCTTTTATGCCCGGATGGATCAAATTCTTCCGACACTCTCTTTTTCATTTTCTTTGCATGTTGCTTGTAAATATCTAAAACTCAGATCCCAACAAGATTTATTATTATCAAGAGGTAATCAGTCGAAGTTAGAAGAGTCTGTGATAGCCCTGGTTGATACTAGCTAGCATCTTCTGATTCGTTCATATCCCTCCAAGAATCAAAAGGGCAATATCATAACAAAAAAATTAAGAACTCTGTAATTGAACAAATTTTATCTCATGTTATCAACTAACTAAAAAGTAAACAATTGCTTTATCGGGACATTAAGGAATCATCTTAAGTCAAATACATACAAGAATTGGTTGGAATGAGAGAGGCTGTTAATGAAGATGAAAACAATCCAGTTATTGTAGAGTGCATATAATCATACAGGAGAAGAGAAAGGAAGCCACCTGTTTAGTTTCAAATTCACGCTGCCATCTCCTTGCATCCCAAAAATCTTGCCCCATTTCACCACAGTAATGACCAACTTCGTAGTGTGTCCTACTGCGAATAACTTCTGCTTGCTGCACAAGAGAATATAAGACCCCCATAATTATACATGAGTATCACTAACAATATAATATAATAATAGCTATAAATCACAACCTGATAAACAAGTGGTACTTTCGGAACCAGAAAAACTGCCAGCATTTTCTTGTTTTTTTTCTGCATTTCAGAACAAATGCTCTTTATAAGGAGGATGGCAATGAGTGTTTTCCCAGTGCCAGTTTCAAGGAATGCAATTGTATTTGTATTTTTTGCCTGTTCAAGAACATCTAATTGGTACTGGCGAGCCTTCTCATGGAGTTTGTAGTTTCCATTTGGGTCTTCAGGCTTCTTCTCAGCCACCCCATCACTCCTTTGATAGGTCGGCATTTTCCCCTTGCTATTTTGATCTGCTTCCCACAAACCCAAATGGAAGACCATCTCACGCTTTTCTTTGTCTCTCTCCCAGTAGCCCCTAGGCTCTCTCCTATCAGTGTCTTTCCGCAGTTCCCTTCTTCTAATATGGTCTCTACGGCAAGAGTCCATATCAACCCAGCCCCTAGGTCTCTTCCGAGGGAGCCCCCTCTTCTCATAGCCACTATATTTTTGCCCACCATCCCGTGATTTGCATTGGACTGATATCCCGCCACTTTTCTCTAGAGCAGCTGAAGGTATTACGTCATTGTGATTATTATTGTCTTCATTGGATGGTGCAACTTCAGAAGCTGAAACAGAGGATGGGTTAAGAAGGGAGTCCAAAGGCAACCCATCACCATTCTTAATGGTGTCAAGAATCTGATCAATCCCACCAAAGAAACAGGGGTCGAGATTAGCCGATTCCGCTGGGGGAGCACAGGCAGGTGAAGCAACATCAGAAGAGGCAAGATTATCCACAAAATTGTGAATAAAATCATCGTAAGATATGTCTTCACTAGGGTCAAGCCAGTATGAAGTGTGGGCACTGGAAACCCTAACCTCGTCATCCATAGTACCCTTGGCAGTTGTTGCTCACCAAAAGCTTACAGTATCAAGCATCAACTCGCCCTAGCCACAAACTGAATAAATCGTACTCACTCAACCAATACAACACAACAGAATTCGTTGGCAATAAATTTAAAATCAAAATTCCTAACTAATAAGCATCAGATCTTATGTTTTGGGTAAAAAAGATAAATAAACAGAGAGGGAACAAACCAAAAACAGTACAGTAGGGAGAGGACGACGGCGGAGACGGCGGCAGGTGAAACGGTTAGATTGCAGATTGGCGTCGGATAGACCGTACGAAACACGCAACAAAACCAGGGAGGAGAAGAAAACGACCAGTTTAGTTGTGTGATTCGAAAGAAGATTCTCACGGTCTATCTTACGCAAGTCTGCCCTCTCATTCAGTTTCAAGAATCAATTCCTCCCAGACCGTCTCCAGCCTCACTCTGATTATCACCGCACTAGCATTTGCAAGGGTGTGGTGGGAATGCGCATAAATACCTTCGAACCTTTTTATGCAACATGTAGGAGTGATAGGTTTATGACCCGATTAATACAACCCGAAAATTTTAGTTTGATTTCTTCAAATTTACAGTTTAAACCTTGGGAAAGACCGTCTTTCAAAAGACAACCTCCTTTAATTAACATTTATTTTTATCACTTCCCCAATTCATCCTTCTTGCGTTAACCGTGCGACCTATCTTTGCTAAATAGCAACAACTTCCGCTTGATTTCCACATATGTTAGTTGTATGAGCATACATTGCATTTGTTCCTCGCTCTCATTCTAAACATGTGTGTATTCAGCTGCGCATTTATCCATATTCATCTAAAATCTTGGTGTGCTAAAGGCAACCTTATTGGGTATGGAAATCGGCGATAGTCGTTGCAATCTGCCACGATTAATCCTAAAAGGGTATAAATTGGAAATATTTGTTAAATTGCAAAAGATGAGAAAGGATGGTGACGTGAATTTGAAGTTTTGCAAATTTGATTTCATTTAGTTCATTGCATGATCTCGTAATGGTTGACTCATTATCATTCAGTATAAATAGATTGTACAAGAGAGTTATACTATATCTACAACTGTGCTAATTAAGGTAACTAAAATTTTACATATTTACTATGTCTAACACACCCCAGTCGGAGCGGGAGGAGGACGAATGCTCAGACTAGATAAAAACGGAGAAAAATATGTCATGGTAGTCCCTTAGTAAAGATATCGACATACTGGTACTCAGCAGGAACATGAAGCACGTGAACAGAACCAACCTGAACCTTCTCACGGACGAAATGAATATCAACCTAAACATTCTTGGTCCGTTGATGTTGTACTGGATTCCTGGACAGGTAAACAGCAAAAATGTTGTCACAATGGACAAGTGTGGCACGCCCAATCGGAACATGCAGCTCAAGAAGAAGGTATACAACCAACTCGTTTCTGCGACTGCATTAGCAACGCCCCTGTATTCGGATTCTACACTAGAACGAGAGTTAGTCGCCTGATGCTTGAAAAACCAAGACACTAGGTTGTCGCCAAAATATATACAGTAGACAGAAGTCGAACGTCTATAATCCGGACAGTCAACCCAATCTATTAGAATAAGCAGTGATCGTGTGGGACAAAGAGTTGACCAAATGAAGTTAAGAATCAATAATACCCTGGATATACCTCAAAATGCGCTAAATGAGCAACATATGAGGTGTACTTTCAAACATATAGATTTTTTAAAAATATTATATATTTTTATATTTTCACATTCAAATACACATCATTATTTTTTTACGTTTAAAATACAATATTTAAATTTTATTTAAAAATTACAATGTTTAAGGTAATGAATTAGAGAAGGATGTAAAAAAGAAAAATATAAGAGAATTTATTGTGATGCACATGCACAGAGTCGAATCGACTCATGTCCACGATCATGTTTGCAGTGGCCTGATTCTAGTTACAAATTTATATTGCAGACTTGCAATAAAATGAAAGGAGAGTTCTGCTAAGTTATGAAGCCCAAAATATATAAACGTTTAGGAACAACATCCAAATTCATACACTAGAAGATACTCCCTCCGTCCCAAAGATAGTGGTTGAAGTACTTTTGCACAATTTTTAAGCAATATGACACTGACACACTGGACCATGTGAAATGAAGGGCAATTTAAATGGTTACATGATCAACAGTGTGATGATGTCAACCACGTTATTGACAAATCTGATGCCAAAATCTGCATTTTCATGTTGCTAAACTTAAAGTCTTTCCCTCCAAAAAATTAACATCTCCCGGTTTTATCTTGAGAAAGTGAGGGAAAAAATACATGAAATATTTTGTACAGTACCTACTCTAAACATAAAGGCCTATTCAAAACCTACTCCAAGCATTATTTAAAACCCCATGACCCTCCCAAAATAATTCATAATTATGCACACCCTTCATTTCCTGGTCTTTCTCCAAGATTTCATCCAAAAATTTCTCATCTAGACCTTCATATTCTCAAACCTGTTAAAAAATATGAGACGCCTTAGCAATCATCATCGAGCTTCATTAGTTTTTAAGTATGAGAAATAAAAATCTGACCAATGAGGAGAGAAACGTTGTTGCTCAGTTTCTACTGTTCACACAAGGACAAGGCCGAATCGGTCATGGGCGGGCAGCGGAGGCAGCGACAAGGTGGAACATCAGCGTGCGTACTGTACATCATATTTGGGCAGTTGTGAAGTATCAAGTGGCAGAGGGGATACCTGTAAATGTATTAAGTAAGAAACCCGGTCAGTTCAAAACGAAGCGAGTTATGGACCGGGAAGCTTTCAAAGCCATCCCACTGTCCTACCGGAAGACATGTCGTAGGGTAGCTACGAAATGTGAAATGAGTAAAAGCACTATACACTGACTCGTAAAAGATGGATCACTACGCAAACATAGTAGTGCCATCAGGCCATTGCTAAGGGAATCACACAAGGTAGATCGGGTTCTTTACGCATGCAGTAAGCTGAAATTTGAAAGACATTCTTCAAAGGTAAGATTTAAATCAATGTACAATGTTGTTCATTTGGACGAAAAATGGTTCTACCTTTCGGA
>JAULKK010000008.1:16572145-16582940 GCA_032355705.1 Rubia peregrina
TTATATCAGCACATTATAAAAATTGATAGGGTTAAATTAGCGTATTCCTAAAACTTATAGGGTTGTATCGTAAAAAAATGTAGGGATATATCAGCAAATACTATTAAAAATGTCATATTAGTACAAAATCAACGTCAACCGCATGCAACCGTCATTTCAACATCTTCTACCTATTGTCGACATTCCAGAGTGAGATTCTAGCAACGAAGAAAGTGGTTTGGCGAGGTCGACGCACCAGACGTTGAAGTAGAGGTGCGGGAACCTGTCAAAAATGGTATCTTCATCCAAATTCACGTAATTCACTAGATTGATGTGATATTGAGTTTGATTATGTGATTTTCTTTTGTTTCACGCCACATGAATAGATATGCACAATATATATTTTCTTTCGATGATTTTTTTGTTGAGTTTAGCCTGGATGGATGATTGGATGACCTTTGGTACTGTGTGTAGTTATTATTCTGTGTTGTTCGACCTAGGATTTTTAATGCTTGATGTTGTTGGGTTTTGATTTTCCAATTTTGGTGAAGTGGAAAAATTGAAAGTAGGAGATTGTGTAGCACAAGGCGGTGAGTGTGCCTTGTAATAAAGGTGGATTGTGAATGAGCGGTGGGTATCCAGTGGTTACGCCATGTCAGCAGCGCACTATCCAGATGATGAAGAACGAGTGGGTGTGGAGAGAGAGGAGCATGGATATGGTAATGTAAGAAGGAGAGAGTTACAAGTCCATCGCCAAGCATGGCCTCCACCGCCCCAATCTCCCTCTCCACGGCTCTCGTCGACGCCAAGGCTGCTTCCCGCCAAGCGCCAACACCGAATGCACATGTCACCTTCCTCAGGCCTCTCACTCCGCGCCGCGCTGCCAGGGCCTCCTCCGCCTACTGTCCGTTAGGCAGAAGGAATGCTGCCGCCATGGCCACTGGATCAGGGGCCCAGGCTGATGTTTCCGCCGACGATGTTCCCGAGTTTGTTAAAACAGTGCAGGAGGGCGTAAGAATTAATATCAGTCCCAATTATTTGTCAACTCCCCATTTTGTTTATTGTTTGTTGATTCCATTTCCGTAGTGGGAAAAGCTGGAGGACAAGTACGCTGTGAGCTCTCTGGCCGTCGCCGGAGTTGTTGCTCTTTGGGGATCCACGGGACTGGTGTCGGTGAGTTCTTCTTCTTCTTCTTTGAAATTCTGCAGACGCAATTGCTTTTGGATCGGTATTTTATGCAAGATGAGATGAAAGTGTTAATGGAAAATAAATGAATGGTATTTGAGAGAGGGATAATATAGTAAATATATAAGCTCGTAGGAGTTTTAAAAAAAATTGTGTGGGCTAATGAATTACTGGTGTGGGTGGGTGCAGGCCATGGATAGGCTTCCGCTGATTCCTGGTGTCCTTGAGCTTGTGGGCATTGGCTACTCTGGCGTAAGTCGATCTGTTGGTGTCCTACATTCACATCCTTCCACGGCTTACATGTTTGATCTCCTGTTTCAGTGGTTCGCTTACAAAAACCTCATTTTCAAGCCAGACAGGGAGGCTTTAATACGGAAGATCAAAGGCACTTACCACGATATTATTGGAACCAGCTGACCAATTCTCCTCTCTCCCTCTTTCCACCATTCATTCACATTGCTCATAAATAATATTCTCCGATTAATGCTTCAAAATAAATCATCTAGGTTCCCTGTTTTATGCGTACATATTGCAATCGCTGATAAAACCATCCACTCCACAGACAGTTGCGTTAATGTTTTCCGAAAAAATGTAAGTCAACGCCGGAATTAGTGTTATAGGGTCACATTTGCACTTTCTTCCAATAGTCGGGTTATTTTTGCACTAAAAATTAAGTCAGGGTTATATCTGCACTTTCTCAATCACATAGGGTTATATTTGTATATTACCCCAAAAAAATAAAATATTTAAATTATATATTTTAAAAATCACAGTATTTAAGGTGTAATGAATTAGAGAAGGATGTAAAAAAGGGAAAATAGAAGAGAATTTATTGTAAAGTGATGAGAGTGTAGCAGTGGGCACAGAGTCGAACCGACTCATGTCCACAATCACGCTTGCAGTGGCCTGATTCTAGTAACAAATTTGTACTGCAGACTTGCAGTAAAATGAAAGGAGGGTTCTGCTAAGTTATGAAGCCAAAAATAAATAAAAGTTCAGGAACAGCATTCAAACTCATACTAGAAGAGATAAGAGTAGAAATGATTTAGCAGTGGGTGTAAGCATCATTATCCAAGCGAATCCTCTTGGCACCTTTCCCTTCCTCCACTTCTTCTTCTTCTTCTTTCCCAGCATTCACCAACACGCTGTCCTTGGCCTCTACCGAGCACCTCTTGTAAGGTTTAAATCCCGTGCATCCTTTCAGTTTACCAAGTGTGTGTTGCCCCTCTTCTTTGAGGTTTGAGAATGGATTATTGACCGCTTGTTGACTAATGCAACGATTAGCACCCTCGTCCCTAGTGCAACAATTATTGCTGTTTCCTCTACTGTTATTCAAAGCATAGGGAGGAGAAAAGCTTTGGGGCAGCACCTGTCTGGAGAAGAGAGCGTGGAAAGCCTGACGCCCCTGCAAAACAACAATCACGCGTGAATGAGAAGGGCAGGTGAAGCAAAACAACCAAATAAGGATGTGCTACTAGTACCTCTTGAGAGACCTCCTTCCAAGAGTCAGTTGTAGAGCTGGAGCCCCTACTTCGCCGATCACTGGTTGTTGGCTCCCTCGACTCCTCCACACCTTTTCCATGCTTCTCCAAAGCATCTGTATCCACTTCACTGCTCGAAGCTGTGTTTGATCCACATGAAGAGCGGTCCATCTGTTTCCTACCCTTGACCTTGTCTGAATCGGGTACCTCAGACACTGCCAATGATTTTAGACCATCTGATGCAGATTTACAAGTTGTGTGCTGCTCCTTACAAATTTCTGACTCGAGTGCAGGCTGAGTGGTTTCTTCTGTTTTTTGGTTCATACTTGGGGCAACTGGTACGTAGTGATATGGAGCACAGACCGGCAAAAGGCCATTGGAAGCCCACCATGCAGTTGCAGCTGCTACTGTGGCTGCTGCAATTGCTGCAACACTTGGAGCTGCATTAATCTGCGATGCAGAAGCATCGATGTTTGGGGTAGGCCAGAAACTAGCAGCAAATCTTGCAGCAGCATGGACAGCAGGATTCGGTAATAAAGCAGATATAATAAGATTTGAGAATATAGATGAAACATGGACAAGTGACTGATAATTATCTGGATTCTGGACTGGACCAAAATTGGGATGAAACGTTTGATTAACAGATGACCCCGCTCCACCACAATGATCCTCACATGAAGACAAATTTGTCAATGTGTCGTGAAAAACATTCGGAGCAGACAAACTTGAGCTACCATCAAGAATCTGCACCGAGGCATGCCTGGCTTGGGTCTGCGCAAACTGCCAATCATCTTTAGGCCCCCTTTCAAATGTTTCACACTGTTTGAGTTTAATTCCTTTGGTTCGATTCAACTTTTCATCCAATTCTTTTTCCTTACACGTGCCTTTCTCCTCAAATGACTGCATACTACAGAACTCGTGTAAAATCTGATTAGCTCCCGGCTCAACAGTGACATGAGATTCATCCATATTCGCCCCCTCATCCAAGGCGGGAACAACCTCATTGCAAGTATAACAGTTTTTGGGAGCCATTAATGCTGGGGAAGAGCTCTTATTAACTGAAGAGGAGGTACCAAGTGATCCTTGGACAAGGTTACACTTTTTAGGATAGCTATCACCATCCTGATATTCAGTTCCATTCCCCAAGTTTTCATCCCCCATTTTCTGAGTTGGTCAAATAAGTAGTAGCTTATGCATCACGAAAGAAAAGTACTGGGCACAAGAAAAGATACAGGAAAAAAATAGATACCTCGGGAAGTGGTTTGTTCTCCAAATCTATCGTCAATTCAGGCTGGGGTAAAGAAGAAGTTGGACGCACTGATTTCCCTTGCAAAGATTCTAGTTGGGATGCAGGATAAGTAATGATTTTTCGAGGATAGGGATTGCTAGGCTTCCTTTTCGGCCGTGGAGGAGGAATTTCGATGTCTAGAGCTTGTCCTAATGGAATTCCTTTAAGCAGAGACTCCTTTTCCAACTAGATCAGATTCCAGAGTAATTTCAGAACATAATATTAATGCCAACAAAATACAAAAGGATAGACAGCCCCAAACCAGATCCTTGTCTAATCTATGAGTAGTACACACCACAAACAAGTTGAACTGAAGAAGCGTCTCGTTATTTAGCTTCTATTAAGGAATACTAGTTAATAGCAGTGGAAGAATGACAAAATGTGAGAAGGAAAGTATGAAGAGGTGGTTGACCTTTGTGAAGAACTTTTGGGCATGACTTCGGATCTGCACAGCAGTCTTGGATCCGATGTGTTCTGAAACAGAAATTGAAAAAAGTAAGAAGAAGGCGGGGAGAACGGCAGAGGAGGTTTCAGGGTAAATGGCGACCTTCGATACGCTGCCAAGCGCGTCCATAAAGTTTCAAAGCCTCTAGGAACCTGGTGTGCTCGTCCTCGGTCCATCGCTCCCGTTGCTTTGTGATGGTGTAGGGCTTCCTGGTCTGAGAGGGTAGTTAAGTAGAAGCGGTGGGTGAATGGTGATGCGAATGGCAAAAGAAAGGTAGGGGATTACTTTGATAACGACTTCCTCTCCAGAGGAGTAGCTGTCCATGTAGAGAGGCGGAGATGCCTGTACCTGGAAAACCAAAAACAAGAAACACAATCCTCCCTCCCTCCTTGTAACGCTACCAGCACTATTCTAATTTCGAATCCAACCATTAGACGGAGAGACCAGCCGAATCATGCCACAGCCTTTGAACCACAAAATAATCATCACTCGGTAGAAGCTAGGAAATGTGTACCTGCGTAGGTAATCGGTCATCAATCCATTGAAGCTCTGCAGTAATGGAATGGATCGGAGAGACTGGAGCAGGAAGGTTGGGGAAGGTGTCAGGTTCTTCTCTTTTTGCTTATTAATAATTTCATTTCAACACCTCACTCTCAGCCACTACTATTTCCGCTTCCAGAAATCCCGAAATTAAACCAAAATATTTGAGGCTGTAGAGAATACACCACGTGCCACTATATTAGTGGCCTATCGGCCAGCTGCCGCCCCCACCTTTTGCACTTTTCGGAGGCTACGCGACCTCAATCCACGTTGCCTGCCTTTTCTTTTTTTATCCCCCTTACTTTCACAATACACCACAAACTCCAACAAACTAACTATCACGCGCTCACTCTGCAACCTGGGGAACACCCATGCCCATACAATCCTTCCTTTGAATTTCTTATTCCAAGTGGTGATACTCCTTCTGGTTCTTTAATATTTGCACCGTTTGACCACTAGTTTTTTCGTGCAATGTTAGACCATCATCGATAACTTTTGTTATATATAATAATAGACATCATGTGAGATGACGATATATTCTCCGTAACGTGTAGTTTCTGAAAAGTAAAATTTCATCGTTTGTTATTAGACAAAACTTAAATTATCGGTAGTCAAACATGCCTTCGGAAAATATCAAAAAAAATGGTATCAATCTTAAAGAAACATAGGGAGTACTCTTCCTCTTCACAGAAACTTTGTTTCACTTACTTTTTGACATTTTGATTTAGATGATGTTAAGTTAGTGGTGGGAAATATATTGAAAGAGAAAAATAAATTAGGTGGATAAAATTAATCTGAAATTTACCATAAGAGGAATGGGCTAATATTAAAAAATTATCCCAAGAAGTAAAGTGAGAACCGAATGGAGTATGAAAAACAACAATTTTACCTTTAAAATCAAGTTTCGATTGTTCAGTTAGTTATAGTGTTTTATGAATCAATACAAATTAATGTTGATTCTCATTGATAAGTGGGTGTCTATATTGTCATTGATAAGTACGTCTTGTTTATTGTAGTTTGGAATATGCTTAAAAAAATTGATCAAACCTCATATATTCAAAAGTATTGCTGATATAACCCTAAAAACAAAAATTAAGTGCTAATATCACCCTGTAATTCCTGTTGGGTTCTGACGATGAGGACGATAAAGTCATCCAACATATGAAGAAGCCTTGGGACATAAGATAAGTTTTGAAAAATCGTCAATTATGTTCAATCCAAACACTGTTGCCCAGGACAACTCGCAAATTCTCAATATTCTGAATATGACTGAAGCTTTAACTCATGACAAGTATTTGGGTATTCCAATAACCTTGGGGAGATAAAAAAATTGATGCTTTGGAAATAGTTAAGAACATAATATGGGCTAAGGTAGGAATCGAAACACATATCTAGAAAGGGAAAGTAGATCCTTGTAAAATAAGTATCGCAAGCTATCTCCACCTACACTATGTCATGTTTTCTGCTACCTGACAAACTCATAATGACATTCATGCCCTGAACAACCGCTATTGGTGGGGAAACACGTCTCAGAATAAGAAGATTTACTCTGGCTAAATAGGCAAAGTTGTGTGTTCAAAAGGCTATGGGCGGACCAGGGTTTAGAGGTCTAAAGGTATTAAACACAACAACACTTGGATAACAGGCATGGAGAATGTTGGTTAATTCGAACTCCAGTGTAGCCCAACTCTTAAAGTCTAAATACCACCCAACACCCTCTTTCTTATATGCAGAGCTCAGTTGGGACCCATCGTATGCTTAGAGATCAATATTTTAGGGAAATAATCATTTATCCAAGGGCATTCAAAGAAGAATTAGGATATGGGATTAAAGTTGGCTCAGGGCTACCAAGAGTAGGGAATCAAAAGCCCGCGTCGTTATCATGAACTTTCTCAGAAGGCCTAAGTGTCTGCTATCTTATGATGAAAATTGGTTCTCGACGAAATGTCGAGCTCATTCGATATACCTTTAACCAGGAAGAATCTAAACTCATCATTTCCTAACCTTGGAATACGGTCTCTCAACATTAGGACAAATGGATATGGCATCCGACTTTTGACGGTAAATACACGGGCGAAACAAAATATAATTTAGGCATTAATTCCTTCAATCTTGTCAATGCGGGAAACATTGCTATATCATAGTGAGTTTGAGGGGGAAGATGTTAACATGTAATTGTATAAGGGTAGTTTAGTCTTTTCATTGTATTGTGTTATATGCTCTATGTAGTAGTTTTTCTCTTCATCGTAACTCAACACTTCATTTTTCAAGACAAACTTCCTTCCCAAAATCCCTAATCTCCCACTTCGATTATCAAGATTTATATGAGACGGAAGCATTTATGGGACTCACTTGATCAAAGCTAACAACCCTCCCGCCACCACCACAGGTATATTTTGGAGGACTGCAAACATATGGAGCAACTGTAAAACATGAATAACCTCCGTAATTTGGCCAACACTTCAACGTGGTTCCCATAATATTGGACTATGTGGGCCAATATTAGGGGATTTTACTTGGGTTTTGGAGGAGCCGAGGAGAGAGTTGGCGAACGTGCCGACGGGATTGGAGCCAGAGGATGATCCCGGAACCGCGCAGGCGGTACCGCCGGTCACGAGGCCCCTCATCGCCATAGCTACTGAAACAACCTTTTCGATCAAACCAAAAGCTTCCAATCACTCGAATTATGCCCCTAGTGTTTTACTGATTATTGGCGATGATTATTAACACATACAGAAATCAAGGAGTGGTGATGATTATCAAAACGATGCCGTTTTGCGCTGCCACCACGAATGCGCGGATGAAGACACCTGACGCGGAGGAAGCCCAGGATGTTGGCACATGAGCAAGAAACGTGACACAATTTTCTCGGACCGAATGGGAGAAAGAAAAGTGGACCGAATGGAAGCAGGAAATGTCAGCTACAAAAAATGAACGTGGCATAAAATTGAAGGATGTAAAAAGACGATAATACCCTTGCAACCATTTGTGTCGACCAAATGGATGGGGGAAATATCTTTTGTATTTATACCTAGAGATAAGGACGACTTTACCCTGGAGGAACGAGGGGAATGACAGAAATGGGCACGGTGGAGGCAAAATTAGGGCGTAATGTTAAAAGGATTGTGAAAGGGCGAGAGAAGGGAGGTTTCGCCATTGTGATACACTTGCAGGTATTCACCCCTCCGCCTCTCCCCCCATCCTCCGCTCATCGCTCGTAGCTCATCACTCGTAGCTCATCGCTCGTCACTCTCTCCTCTGTATCTACTATCTATCAATCGCCTTACACAAAAGCAAACTTTTCTTTCAAAATGAAAAATTCAATGGGTTATGTGTGTTTGGGTATGCTGAGGCCCTGTTATGTGGCTCTCTTTCTTTGTCTTTTATGTGGCTCCCAACCTGATGATGAGCCCTTGATTTTTTCTGTGTTTGGCTGAGGTATCCCTTTTCTTTTTGCATGCTTGCTTCTAATATTGCCCTCCTGTATGAATTTGGTTGCGCCTTCTCTGTGAATTAAGAGAAACTAATTGTTATTAGGTCAAAGATTATTTTCAGACCGTATCCCTCCCTTCTCTGTAGAATGGCGGATAACACTGAAATTGATGATCGGGTGGATCTGGACGATGGCAACTACACCGAAGAAGATGAAGACGGCGAGGAGCAGCTGGAAGATGACGGCGCGGAAGAAGATCCCGTTGACTTGAAAAGTGATGAAGAAAGTGGGAAACAACACCTGTCCAGCCTCCAACGTGTGGGGATTTCTAATGAATTACACCAGGACAAGCATGCTCACCTTCTTAGTCTTCCTCCTCGCGGTTCCGAGGTTTTTATTGGGGGGCTTCCTCGAGACATTACTGAAGACGACTTGAGGGATCTCTGTGGATCCATGGGTGAAATCTCCGAGGTCAGCCCAGCCCTATTTTGCCTCTTTCATTCAATCCGTGGATCACGCCCTAACCCCCTCCCTTGCAGATAAGAGTGATGCGAAACAGAGACACTGGTGAAACCAAGGGTTTTGCTTTTGTTGCGTTTAAAACTCAGGATGTGGCACAAAAGGCCATTGAAGAATTACATAACAAAGAGTTCAAGGTTTACCATTTTTCTTACTTTGTTCAGCAATGCTCTCCTCTTTCATGCTCATTACATTTAGTTTCCTGACTGTCTTCGGTCTCTGTGCATTCAGGGAAAAACTCTAAGGTGCTCACTGTCAGAGACTAAGTATAGATTATTCATTGGTAATGTACCCAAGAATTTAACTGACGCTGACTTCAGAAAAATCGCTGAGGAGACTGGTCCCGGGGCAGAAACTATAGAGCTTATAAAGGTGTGTTTTTTATAAAAAAACAAACAAACTTATGAAGGTAAAAACATGTTTGAGCTCTCTATGTTCAGCATGTAGTGTAAAACTGTCCTTACTGGTTCTTGAGCCAAATGCAGGATCCTCAAAACCCTAGTCGTAATCGTGGTTTTGCTTTTGTTGAATATTACAACAATGCATGTGCCGAATATTCCAAGCAGAAAATGTCAAGCTCTACATTTAAGATTGATGGTAACACTCCATCAGTTACCTGGGCTGATCCGAAGATTACACCTGATCATTCGGCTGCTGCTTCCCAGGTATAATATCAGTTGCTTGGAAATGTTTTGAGGTTCAAATTCTAATTTTGATGCACTGTGTGATTACCAGTTGCTTAATTGACAGTTTTGTAATTGCCAGATCATCTTGAATTATTGCTCGCTTTGATTATTGACTCCGTCCTTGGATCTCTCTTTTTGTTCTTTGGTTTTTAAATGAACAGCTGGAAAAAAATGTTATTTTTGTAACTGGCAGATCATCTTGAATTAATGCTAATTTTGATAATTGAGCCTGTCATTGAATTTTACTTGTTCTGGTTTTTAAACAAGCAGCTGGAAAAAGTGCTGGTTCTGTGTTTTAATCCCTTCAAAATTCTTTTTCCTATTCATGTTTAAGTATTGGTAGGCCGCCAAGACTCTATACATGTTTAGGTATGTGGATAATTCATTTTGGTCTTACCTGGTCAGTGATGTAAATATTCTGCATGCTATGTAATGCTTTTGATTCCACAGCAAAATAAAAGAAGTAAAAGAAAAAGAAACTTATTTAGCATTTCACAATCTAACAATAGTAACAAAGATATTCTTGTTCTCTCATCAAAGCAGATATGCTTATTAGTTGATGAGCAAGGCTAGGAAACAGTTGGTGAATTCTCAATTTAACTGAGAATCCTTCTCAGTATCTTTTGTCACTTCTGCATTTCAAATTACTAGAACAGTTTTTATGTTTTTTAAAAACTGTTCTATTGCTATGTTAATAAAAGTGGAATCTTTTCTGGTTACGAAGGAAAACTAAGCATTTACAGTGGTTTCGGGCATGCATACATGTGCCAGATCTCTCTCTCTCTCTCTACACACACATGTGTGCGTGCGCACACACACACACACACATCAATATGTGGTGGAGCTTTTTCCTGAGCTGGTTATAACAAAAATGAGCACTATTGTCCAGGTTAAGGCTCTTTATGTGTGTGACTCTGTGTGTGCATGAGTGTGTATTTATATCCCTCAGTATTTGGTGGTGTTTTTTCTTGAGCTGGTTATAACAAAAATGCACACTGTTGTCCTGGTTAAGGCTCTTTATGGTGTATATGAGTGTGTGTATATCTATCGGTATGTGGTGGTGCTTTTTCTTGAGCTGGATATAATAAAAATGCGCACTATTGTCCAGGTTAAGGCTCTTTATGTGAAGAACATACCTGAGAATACCTCTCTTGAGCAGTTGAAGGAACTATTTCAGCGGCATGGGGAAGTTACTAAAGTTGTTATGCCACCAGCCAAAACTGGTGGCAAAAGGGATTT
>JAULKK010000009.1:9093-20210 GCA_032355705.1 Rubia peregrina
CATTACCTGTGGATTACTGATGGAAAACATGCAATAACACCAATGGCACGACAAGCTGCTGATCTAACTGAAGGAACCTCGTCAGTTAGGGCCGCATCAACCTAATGCAATAGAAACTCAGGGACAAAGAAATCTCACAGAGTAGTCAACCATCAAACTTAATCATGGAGCTTACACAAGAACTAAGAATAAATTCCTGTTCAGCTCTGGTCAGAGAAATCAACACAGGAGAAGTCAATCCAGCAAAGCACGTCACAGATGCAGCCCTAACCTTCTCCCAGCAGAGCAGGAAAACAAAAGGTATCAGAGATATTTAATATCAATATAATTATTGGACATATTAATCATCAACAATTAATGACAAAGCCCTGCAAAATTGTAAATAAACAATATTAGAAATCGTGGAACTATTGTCCATACAAAATTCTTAAATAATCTCCAGTGGACCTCCATAAATTAGTACGAATAATTTTAAAATACGTGTTCCGGCAACAAGCACCCAACTCCACAAAATACGGCTGAAAGTTGACTCGAAATCAGAGAAAATGAAGATATGGTCTACATGAAAATTTGGTTTTATAGTGGAATGTAGCAATAATCATGCTACCATGTAGACACATTAGTGTGCATAAAACTTGAATGCATATTAGTTTAAATTCTCTGTTAAGAAAAGTAGATGTCATTTTGGAGAGGCAGCTAGGTTGCAAGATAATGCTGGAAAGAGTAAGAATCGTTCATAACGGTGCACAGAGTCACAAGAAGAAAATAGTAATTGTCCACTTAGTGATTAGATCAAACACTAGTACCAAGAAGAAACTACAATATTAGCAACCAGTCAAAACTAGAGCAATGAAAGGAAGTTTTAAGGAGATATCATAAGTAATAATTGGTTCATGAAAAAGGACAGTGGCAGCAACAGTTTATCATGCTATAGGGGACACAAAGACCATTCCATAAGTAATAGATTTTTGAAAAAGCCAACCATGCCAGAAGAATGCCGAAGACAAAGACGCATGTGCTTATTGATCGCTTCTGACCATTGCTCACTCCCTAGCAGGCATACATCTACTCCATCCCCTGGTGCAGCATGGCTTTGTATTCCATCTAATGGAGCAGATGAAATTGTTTTTGCCCTAATATGATCATGCATAAAGGGACACTCGAGAAGTCTATCATCAGAGAGATCCTCAGTTCCTTTAAACCCAGATATTGCACGTAAGCATTCATCCAAAACCTAAAAGAAAAGAAAGAAAGAAAAAGTTGTATCAAAGGTCTCTAACATACTACAGCGCCGCACCTTGTGGCTCAAAATGTTAAGACTGCATTTATATGTTGTCAATCATGTACTGTAGCATCTTGTCTATTTATATGCTGTCAATCATGTACTGTAGTATATTTTGTCCTTTGATAGTTAATCTTATGGGAGATAATTCTATTGTTTATTCTGCTTCTTTTAAAAGCTACATTTCCTGTTCAGCGCAAATATTTCCTCTTACAATTGTGAATACATTTCCTGCTAGACCCCCTTTGGCATTCGAAGCTTCATGATAGAAGAAGTTTAAATTATTCTCTATCTTATTCTAACTGTACAAGAGTTTCTGCATATATTCCTCATTTTTAATATAAATAATTAACCATGTATAGTGCTTTGCCACAGGACCAAAGCCCTTAATAGCACCAAATTTATTTTCAGATGAGTGAATTGTCTTGAGGTTTATCTGAAGGAAACTAGGCCAGTTTCCTCTGTATTTAGATTATAGCGTTCACCAGTAAACTCTTATGTTTTCTTTTTGTATCTCCTCAAAAGTGTATGTGTACACACATTAGTTGGGAGAGCTATCAAGATCTTGCGCTTTGATCCACTCATATTGTGGTGTCTCTGATGGTCGCAGGGCATGTGTTCTTAATTGGTGATTTGGCTCAAAAAATTTAAAATGTTGACACCTACAAGAGCCATAAGAGTGACCATCTCTGAAGAAACAACCATGTTCACCAATTAGTTCTCAACATGAAAAAAACTTCAGTTAGACGAGTAAGTATCTACAGGAAGTAAAACAAAGAAACAAAAGCAGAGAGCAGATCTAAAATTTCAATATACAACATTAAGGGAGACCAGCAGCTCCCTAGATGTAACATTATAGTAAAGAGCCTTAAGCTTAAAGTACCACTTCGAACAGTCATGAAAGATATGACCAGCTCAAAATCATCTTTTTTTCTCATTCACTTAGTTTATCTTTAACAAAAGGTTCAGCAGCTTCACATCTGGCAATCACAGGTGATAACAAGAGAAGCTTTATCATCAATGTTATTTGATCTATCAAACTATGCATCTTCTAACTTAAGTATCCACGCCAATGCACCATTCACAGATTTCAGTAGGCAGTTGCTATTTTTCACCCATGTGTGCCTTTACCAGAATCTTGACAATATCGAGAGTTTCACATCAGTCAGAAATGAGCACTATCGCTATCCACAGAATCTCCGACTATTACCCACTAAGCCCTAGCTTCTTGCTTGGGTTTTAAAAAGCACAAAGTGCAATGAAGCGCTAACGGTAAAAATTACCGAAGCGCTAAGAGCTAAGCGCAAGCACGCGCTTTTCGGAGATAAGCGCGCGCAAAACATGAACTAGGGTTATTTCATTAAAGACACAACATAGAACTTGGAATAATATAACAAAATCATAAAAGGCAAATAAAGCTTTCAACACAATACCAATTTCAAAGTTTTAAAGGTAGTAAGAAAAATTGAACGTCTAAGATCGAAGGATTCTTGAATTATTATGAAATCATTTACGGCTCTAAACTCTAGTCATCAGAAAAATCATCATCTCCACCAAAAGTATCCCCATACACCTCATATCCATCTCTAAACTCTGTTTTGTTAATATTTCAGAATTATTTAACCCTAAAAGCTACTCCATATCAACCCAAAATATTTAATTTTAAAAAAGGAAACAAAATGTACAAGCCCATTTCAGCCCAAAAGTGCGCTTTTGCCCGAAAGCATGCTTTGCGCTTCGGCAAAGGCACTAAAAAGTGCACGTTTTCCGTCCTGCTCAGTGCTTCGTGATACAAAGCGCTCGGCGCTTTAAGCGTGCTTTTTTAGCGCTTAAGCGTGCTTTTTAAAACACAGCTTCTTGCTCAAAAAGTACATAGTTTCTGTCCTGCAACTCCCATCATCTCAAAAGCCCAGTCTTTAGAAGGGAAAAATGAATTGCTTAATTTATTTCTGAAAAGAACGTCTACTCTAACAAAAAGGACAAAAGAGCAATGACAGACACTTAATATATGTCATTAATATTGCAATAATTAGAATTACTGTTTTAAGCAATTGCTAGTCTAAGTCCATCAAGACATAGCTCAGTTTGAGCATGAGATTTTAAATTTATGTAAAGCCTTCAATGCCAACACAGTCCTCATCATTAATTATCAACACAAAAAGAATATACCTACACCAACTGAGCTTTCATTCCACTGTGTGGTCAGCTCAATACAAAATACCTACCACCCCAGAAAATTAAGATTGAATACAACTGCATGCACATGTTATAAACAAAAGAGAATGAACAGGAAAAGGGACCATGAAAGTAAAAGAATCACCTTGATGGCAGAAGTAATCACTTTCTCCCAGCTGGGGCCACCAGAATATCCAGCAATATTCTTCCCTAATCTTGCTGGAACATCACCAGTAGACCTCAAAAAACCAAGGACATTAGAAGACACATGTTTCCAGCACGAGAACATTGTACTTGGATAATTATGTGCCAAAGTTCTGAGGGCCTGTAAATAACTATAAAGAAAATCAAACATAGATTTGAATACCAGCATGTAATGCATTCTTAGTGGCATACTTAACTAGTAGAGCCTTGAAGTACTTGAGGATTTAGCCAATTAGGATATTAACAAATTGATTCTTAATAAACAGTCATTTCTAAGTGTTACGCACCATGTCTCTCTGCCTAAGAGAAGCCAGAATTTTAAAGATGCAACTTCCAGAAGTATTGTGATCTAAATCAAGAATGTGGAGGAGCGAGCAAAAGAAGAAAGGGGGAAAGATAAAAGAAAAACACACACACGGAGCATAAATTTAATAAGTACAGCAAATGCCCAAAAATCTGGATACAAAAGCCTTAAAGGTTGGCAGTAAAATGCATAGTACATAAGTAGTAATCACAAATCATACAATTCACCATTCCATTCTAAGTTAAATTCATTAAGATCCAGCCATATACCATTCCATCCCCATCATTTTTGGCAAAATATAAGGTGGTGTGAGAACACGCCCTACTAAGAGAACGCATTAGAGATAGCAAGGGTAACCATATACATAGCACTTATTTAAGTCATGATGACAGTTTTTCTAATTAATCCACCCAACTTTTAAGCATTTATCTCATTTCTCTAATATTTTCTTATTTGCGTGGCACCTTATCATCATTTCGTATTCCCTATTTTCCCTCAAGATCCGTTTTTCATGACGAGGCCCACCACCCAAAGATGCTTCCAGTTCCAACACCATTGGACCTGCCTCACTTAAATGATTTTTTTATATAAATGAAAACATACATCTCAACCTAACACGATGGTGATACATGAAAGAAGCCTCCTCATATCCACTAACCTCAGTGTACAAGTGCTCTATTTTCCAATACACAGGAACTAGACAGCCCATAAAAGACAAGGAGCACAAACCGAAGACTCTAGTAACTAGCTCAGAGAGTAATTTTTAACAGGAAGACCTCGCAATTCAGTTTGGACTCAAGTATACGTGGAAATTGAAATCCTCAAGGAATGCTAGTGGCAGGCAGCCAACCAAAGCAACTTAACTGTTTAAGCATTAATTATAAACATCATTTCTAACACCCTAATGCAAAATTACCAAATCATGACAAATATTACCTGCTGTGATTCGAAGCATATCAATGGGCAGATTAAAGGTTCTGAGCATCGGAATAGCATTGATAATATTCCAGATTCCTTTTGTAGCTCAAAAGAACCTAATTATCCATCAAAGCAAATTTATGATATCATAGGGCAAGGTAAAAACATCATATATAGGTCGAGGGCAAGTAAGATTAATCCTTGAGTTTATAACTAATGAACAATGAAATTTATGGAAATTACCCAGGAACACTTTGACTCAGCCAGCCATTTGAATGTCTAACAATAACTATTTTTTGAAAATCTACATGAAATATACAAAACAGCACCCCACCATTTTGTGAATGCTTATGACATAAGAAAAGGCTATATAATTAATTTTACTTTTTTATATACCCATTTTTAGATCTTGTGCAAAGATATACTTGACGGGAAACTAGATGCAGAGCAATGGAATTTCACAATACAACCAACTGTACATAAACAATAAGATACATTATAAGCCCTCGAGTTAACAATAAGTGACGGCTAAGAGTATTCACACTAATTAAGGAATTCTTAAAACTGATTCAATTAGTGTATTTTATGTTAAACTATACTTGCATGTAAGTAGAAGATGAGTTCATTAGTCAATAGAAGGTAAAATAATATCGGGTGCTTTGGAAGAATCACCGTGTCTCGTGAGTTTAGTAGAAGTCTCAAAAGAATTTAGGGAGTGAAACAACTTACGTAAAGGTCACTCATTTTGGATGGTTTGAGATTTCCTTCAATGTCAATTATCGTGAACTAGAGAGAGTACTAAGTACTAAATACCAGCTTCCTAGGCATGTGCAAAATAATACTCTACTGTCACTAGCAACAAAACCTTACTGCTAAAAAAAACAAGCCGACCTGTAGCTACCTCCTCCAAAAGCATAGCTTTGACTTGGTCTGATGGAGGCGAGGCAGACAAAGCTACTGTCAAACAACCAATAGCAGCACCCTAAAAATGAAAAGGAGAAAAAGAAAGTATGAGGCACCTTAATGTTGGAGAAATAAGAGTCATCATGTGCAATGGCAGATCTAGGGTGGGATCCTTTAATGCTTAATAGTTTTAAATTATATTTTTTTAAATGTAATTGTACATGTGTTTTCAATATTCATAGGTAAATTTTTAGCAACTACATGAAAGAAGTTTATTGGCTGTACAGATTTTCACTTTACCCATTTCAATCAACATTAAAAAAATCGACTTGATACTTGATAGTAATAATTTTAAAAAAAAATCTATCTTCTATTACAAGTACTAAATGATTTTTTTTCATGTTTATAAGTATAAAAATTGGCAAGTTGTCCTTCTATTCATTCATCATCATAAAACAAAATACTCACGAAATTACATTCTTTAATAGTCCATTTGCACCCGGCATGTTTTAATCAAAAAAATTCAGGATAATTTGCAAGAAAATTACTGATAGGAGAATCTAAATATACATTATATAATGCTTAATAATGTACTAATCATGTGCAATAGAATGAATATTCCTAGTTCAATCTATGATTGTTTTGTTGCATTCATCAGTAAAGTATATCTTATAGTGTTTTTCAAGAAAGAGTTATCAAATGGTATCAAAATATGTGATTTCTTAAAGAAATATTATAAAATTATATTATTTATATTGAGATTAAATTTCATCTGTATATATATTTTTTAACCTATATTTTATTTTCTAATATGCTATTAACTATTGTTAATTTGCCCCCACGAAGTCTATTTTCTAAATCCGCCACTGATTATGTGGCACGGAGGAAGTAGCAAAGTGTCTTAAAGATGGTTCATGCAGGTGAGCTTCTAATGTTCTCTGATAACATTGGCAGTTCATAACCCTTTAGCCTACACACAAACCAGTAGGACTTGTATCTCCATGCAACAAGTTTAAATCACATCAAAGTTTTGACCATGCATTTGCCAATTAATAGGTGACTAGAAACATAGATGTCGAAATGAGACCCATGAAAATTTATAGACAGTGGTTATCCAGCTTGCAACACTCTCAGTTCAGTATGAGGAAGCAGGGACCAATATACTTATCTAGAAACTTACCAGAATACTTGTCTGATCACTCCATACTGAGAGCATATATTCAATTCTTACATGGATACAAGATATGACAGTTGCCAACAACTTCGCTGGCATTCTTGAATAACTGTCCAATCATTACAAAATCACAAATATTCATTAAATGGCATCTTACCTGCAGAGTAATTGTGCAACATAAAATGAAATCAACAAGAAAAAAATGAGTAACTAGCTTCTTTGCCACTGTTTTTTTTTCCAGAATAGTAGTTCTAAAAAGTAACAGAAAAACAGTTAGGAAACAAAAGTGAACTAGTAATTCAAACATATTTTAGATAATCCAAGACTCGAGTGGAGTGAAGGAATCCTACGGCGTGGATGATATCAATGATGCCAGCACTTTGAACGAAGCAGTGAGAACTCCCCTATGTGTTTCATGTTCGATCAAGTAAAGAGTACCTATTCATGCACATCGTAACATGTAAATTAATGGCAGGTTTATGTTATACAAACGAAGAGTATAGAACATATGCAACAAATGAATCTTTGTTGTTCAGTGCTGTAAAGCAAATCTAGAGTAAAAAAATAACACAATTGTGCTTGTTGGTTGTTGGCAGCTGCGTGGTTGACCAACTAATTTACTGGTTATCCACGTTAGTTATATGACGCTAAAAATGTGCTTCCCAAAATTAGTTAGCTTTAGTTGTCTTACACGAAATTAAGTATTCAGATGATAAAGCCAAACAACGTCCCAAAAAGCTAGTCTGACTAGCTTTTTTCTTTTTAGCAAAAAGACAGCTTTTCTACTACACAAATAGCCATTTACTAAACACTGTTTCGGTTATTTGACCAAATCAAAAGGCCAAGAGGAGATGAACAAAGCCACAGAAAAGCCAATTACCACCCACTCCCAAAATATTTCATATATTTGTGTATGTGAGCATGCGAAGTCCCTTAGTTGCTCACCAGTTTCTATTTCATGCTAGCCATTAAACCTCTGGAAGCATTAACGACCTGCTAAGATGACTTTGCAAGAGTTTCTTAGCTCGAGTTTATGGTAAGCTTCATATTCAGGGTCCTCATCTTTATTTAATTTTTACTGTTTCCGGTTTTTCAACCTTTTATTTCTTCCAATTGACTGGCTATCCTTTATTCACCAAAACATGGCCCAAACACCTCAGTGCAGACACTAACAGTAGCAATTGTCCCCAAACTGTGACAAATATCCTTCCTGTCATCCAAGCAGCCCACATAAATCTCCAAACTACAGTTTCATGCCAGCTGCCCACGTCGTTCTATAAGCCTACTGTTATCTAAGCTGTTCACATCATTCTCCCCCAAGTATCTTGTAACGTCTCTTACAATGTTCTGCCATTATTTGGAAAGAGCTCTGGTTCTACATCATGCATTACCATCGATAATCCCAAATGAGTAAAAAGTAAGGAAAGAGCTATTGGGTACCTAGGCATGATTGCCAAAGTACTTGTTTGAAGTAGACAAATTGGATTTAAAAAAATTGGTTGGAAGAAAGGAATCCAGAAGCCAGGAATATAGAACAGCAATGCATCTGCTCGAACCAGTTAGGGTTTACAAGGAGAAGAAAAAGAACTGGGGTTTGTAAGTCATGAAACTTACTTCAATAACAACACTATAAGGGATTGTCCAAACTGGATAACTTCAACATGACAGGAGCACTAACACAGATCAAGACTTTTAAATCCTATCACATGCGTCCATCTTTCAATTTATTCCATTAGGTTTCTCGTAACATTTCTAATTTTGTTCTACTCTCATTGCAAAGAACATCTGGTTCTATACCATGCATTACATTGGCAGGATGGTAGAAGTACTTGCTTAGAGTAGATTAATGTCGATGAAATTTTTGGGAGTCAAAGGAGATCAACGATGTATTTACTAGAAGCTTTGAACCAGCACCAGCAAGGGTTTTTAAGGAAAAAAGAACGGGGGCTTTCAGCTCCTTCAATAACGATACTCGTCATGATCGATAGGGATTGCATAAACCAGCCAAATTGACAGAAGCACACACAGAAAGTACACTTTTAATGCTAAATAACATGCCCGCACACATATCACCCCCCCCCCCGGAAAAGAAGGCAGATGAACAAACATAAAGTTAGGGCTGTAGAAATCTGGGTTTTAAAAAGCGAAAAAGCGCTAATGGTAAAAATTACCGAAGCGCTCGCTTTTCGGGAAAAAACGCTCGTCAAACATGAACAAGTATTAAAGAAGGTGGTGCATTTGCTGCTGTTGCATTTTAAAAAAAGAATGAAAGAAGGTAGTGCATTAGTCCCACATGGAAACATGTAGAAACTATTAGGTAGATATTGTCTATAAATATGGTTTCACTCCACCTCTCTTTCAATTTGTCAACAAGACCAATTTGAAGGCCCTTTAAGGGTCATAAATGGGCCTTAAAATGACTATTTTCAAGTTAAAATTTTGACCTCCTGGTCCAAAACTGAAACCGAATTATTCGGTTTATTCAGTTTGAACTCGGTTTTAAACCAAAACCGAATTTCAAATTTTGTTCGGATAATACGGGTTACTTGGGCGGTTTTGGTTTTGAACTTTTTAGGGTAAAAACCGAATAAACCGAACCAAATATACCAAAAATCAGTCCGGCTGCGCTTTTTGACAGGAAGCGCGCGTTTTTCCACTAAAAGCGCTTCGACGAAAGCGCTCAAAAGAGCGCACTTTTCGTTTGCATCAGCGCTTCGATACAAAAAGCGCTAAGGCTAGCACTCGGCGCTTAAAGCGCACTTAAGCGCGCTTTTTAAAACCCAGGTAGAAATACAATTGTATATTCTGATTATGTGCTTCATATATAGAAACAATATAGATATGTGAATATATTACTATAATTAGTGGGATATAGTTTCCTATAATAATGTTAATAGGTGTGTATAAGTATTAGGCTATCTTCTGATTAAAACATATCGAATTCTCTTCATTCTAATCTCGGTTTACATGGTATCAGAGCTTTGAGATTTGAAATTTGAAATTTGAAATTCATATTCAAACTTTGGCCTTTCATCCAATTCTTTGCTTTCCCCCTCAGATTCGTTCTGGTTAGCCATCACCCCCCATGTCGATGGCTGACAAACCAATCACTCTGTCTAACGTAGTCCCTGTGATTTCTCAAATCACGGACAGTAAATTGAACGATTCAAATATTTTGGAATGGAGCAAGATGGTTAAGACTCTATTTGCGCAGCACCGATAAGGATGATCATTTGACAAAAATCCCCCGAAAGAAGATACTACTAGGTTGAAGTGGCTCAGGAAAGATGCCCCACCTGTTCTTACAGATTCGGAACTCTATTGACAATGAAGTAATTGGCTTGATCAATCATTGTGAATTAGTTAAAGAGTTGATGAATTATTAGGAATTTTTGTACTCAGGAAAAGGTAATATTTCTCGAATGTATGAGGTTTGCAAGGCATTATATTGTGCTGAAAAATAAGATCGGACTCTTGTGAACTACTTCATGTCTTTTAAGAAGACATATTGAGAGCTTAATATGTTGCTGCCCTTCAGCGCTGATGTGAAAATTCAGTAACGAGAGGCAAATGGCTATTGTGAGTTTTCTAACCGGACACTCCAAAATTTGATTCTGCTAAAGCACAAGTTCTATCAGGGGCTGATCTTTCCTCTCTGCAAGATGTTTTCAGCTGAGTTCTTCGCACATAGATTACTCCACCATTACCACTCAGTGGTGCTTTAGTTGGTCGCAATTGTAATTATTGATAAGGAATGACCTCTGGTTATAGTGGACAGAGGTGGTGAAGCACATGGAGGTGAAATTGGACCAGTTAATACTAGTAGCATTATTTGTAACTATGGCCGAATGCCATGCCATACAAAGTTGGAGTGCAAAAAGTTGCAGTATAAAAATCAGCACTAACACTATGCCAATGTTGCTACCACTCATGATACCTCACAAAAGTCAATTGTTATCTCCGGAGATGAATATGCTGAACACGCCAATGTTCTACCTCTATTGTTGCGGTTGCTAACTCAGGTAAATCCTCCAAATGAGCCATTGATTCTGGACTTGGTTTTAAAATGCGGTCGCATCGGACCGCATAATGCGTGATGCGACACGATGCGGTGGGTGGGCGCATCGGAGATGTGATGCACCACGATCTCCAGGATG
>JAULKK010000009.1:49438-59768 GCA_032355705.1 Rubia peregrina
TGGATGGCGGGGAGAGGTGGTGGTTGATGGCGACAATATGAGGAGTAAAATTGGGGGGGGGAAGCTGAAATATCAAATGGAAAACTCATCTTTTCATCCCTGGTCAACAGATAAATAAGTTAGTCAACATTGGAATGTGGCCGGAAGGTTATATTGACACAATTCATCATAAAGTTAGGGTTAGTTTGATACTTTTTGGTTTTACAGGGTTATATGAGCAATGTCAGTCTGAAGGTAAGGTTAGAAAATCATTTAACCCTTTAAATTTTATAAAAGATTACAATATTTAAGATAAAAACCACTGTAAGCTGTCCATAAACTTATGAAAATGACGCATCTTCTAAGACATTTGCTTACTCTAAAACAACCCATAAGCAAATGATAAGAATATTAGTGTTAGAACATATACTTACAACTAACAGAACAACCATTTTGACAAGTGGCATCCTCTATACTTGCCACATCAGTTTGTCATATCAAATTGTACTAAAAATCAATTATGTAATTATTAAACGGAGCATTCTTTCCTAAACAACTTAAATTTGCCTCATTTAATGTTTATCTCTTCCTTGAGGAGTCTATTTGGTGAACACCCAAATGTTCAATTATGTTTGATTGATTTTGTGAGAAATTTATGCTTCTTGTAATTGTTTTTTAAAAAATTGATATTTTTACTACCAAGTTAAAATTTTGTTAACACGATTCGTTAATTGATTTATAAAATATCTAAAGTTCCTATCTTCCATATCAAACTTTAAAATTTTAAAATAGAAATGAGATAAGAATATAACTTTTGTTGAACAGTATAGGTGATAGAGTACCAGCTGTAAGTTAAGTTTAATTACAAATGAAAGATAATTATTTCATATAAGAGAAAGTATCAGGAAATGCGGCATTTGAATAAGCTTATGGACAGTTCACAATGACTTTTACCTTAAATGTTGTAATTTTTTTTATAAATTTAAATATTATATTTTAAAGTTAAAACAAATAATAATATGTATTTGAATGTAAAAAAGTAAAAAAAATATGATAATTTTTTTTTTCAAAATTTAGTATTTAATTTAACAAATGCAGTGTATAAGGTAAAAAAAAGTGGCATACCCATAAACTTATGGATGTGCAACCTTTTCGGGGACCCACTCTTCATATGCTATACTTGGATTTCAAAGAGTTTTATTTTGTTGATAGGGTTGTGCTTTCTTACGAATATTTAGCATCCATCATCATATTTACCTTTCTTTTTAAATGCATTTAATACTCATCTCTTAAGTCATATATCAGTCTGATTTTTTATATTTTGCTTTTCCTTTCTAATAACTGATGCATTCTTTATAAGTTTTATTTTTATTGGTAAAATTCTAACTTTAATTTTTTTATACGTTGTGTATATAAGACTGAATCATACAGTTATTTCATTGATTAATAATATAATAAATAGTAATGGAATAATAATTTACTAAAATTATTTAATTAGAAAATAATTAATTTTTAAATAATATGAATATGTAGTATAACTTAAATAGTTTATAGAATAACAATTTATTCTTTTTGCAAAAATGTACTTACATGCCTTTTGTATTTAGATATATAAATTTATAATTTTAGTTAAATAATTATTCATTCATTATCATCTAACATTTCTTATTTTAGATGATAAGGATCAAGTTGATATGCTTTCACTCATTCATTATAATATTAATAAATATATACAAAATTATTATAAAATTTTCAGCATGTGTAATTCTATATACATATGACAACAACAACTCACTTACTTTCTTAAATTTTAAATTATATTATATCTTAATTTTTTGTTCATTAATCCGTGCATAGGCATTGGTATTATTTACTCCCCCCGTCCTACTAATATCTTTCTACTTTTTTTTGGTTTGTCCCACTAATAACTTCCTACTATAATATTTCTATATTTAACCATAAATATGTGGTTATAACGCTTCATTTGATTTGATTTATGTGGTGGACCGACGGTAATCATCCATTAAAAAGATGTCACATAAATTTGTGTAAAGAGTAGGTTGGAACTTTAAAGTGAGACGGAGGGAGTAGTAAAACCGTAGGTGAGTGGACCATTGTGGCGTGATTTGAGTTATGAGGGTGTCATCCGGATCCAAATTGGATGGGTGGAAAAAGGAAAAGAAAAGCCCAAGCCATGTGGGCCCTAGTGGAAGGGTTTAAGGCATTGAGATGGGTTGGAGGGGTTAGGGAGAGGAAAAGGGCAGAGAGAGAAGAAAATCGGCGTCTAGGGTTTGATCGTGATGGATTCGTATTCATCGTCGGGAAGCGGGTCGTCGACCGAGGATCTGATGGAGCAGGTCAAAATCCAGCTTGCCCAGGCATATGCTGAGGAGTTCCTCGAGGTATAATCCACTGCTTTTCTATCGACTTGGGATTGATTTCATAATTTTGTGTTTGTTGATAATGAAAAGGCGTGAGTTGCTATGATCTCATGGTTGGTTGGTTGGTTGGTTGTTTCAGACGGTGAGGGGAAAGTGTTTTGAAAAGTGTATCACCAAGCCAGGGAGTAGCCTTAGCGGCAGTGAGGGCAGTTGCGTATCCCGGTGCGTGGATCGCTACATTGAGGCCACTGGGATCATTAGCAGATCTCTCTTTCGCTCCTGAGCTCCCTTTGAATCCGTATCTTGATCTGAGCATGTGGTTTGCTTGTGTACCCAAACTCAGTCCATCTTTTCTTCGCATTTAACCTTCAATTCGCATTTACATTTGATTTTGTTATAAATCATGCACCACTTTCTCTTTTACCAATTGCCACGCTTCTGATTTTGAATTCACTTGTAATGAATAAATCACACAACATTATCGTTCCAAATGACTCAACTACATTGTGAAACTCATGTCCCAGAATGTGACACACAAAAAAGGCAAGGTAGGAGCAGAATTGTATGATCTGTCATCCCATCGCGCCTTCTTTCCATCCCCTACTTCCTCAGTGACATCTCCGCATACAGATCTCACTCATGAGGGATGCCATTCCTTCGGCTTGTACACATTCACTCCTACTTACATGGAGTGCTGTATTGCTTCAGCAGCAGTTCCGCAAGGCAGAAACTGCAACCTCCTTATTCTCATTCTTCTCGTCTACATTTATGTGCCAAGAAGAACACACCAGTATCCTACCTTCTTTTAACATAGCAGCCCTGAAAACAGGGAGGAAACATAACCACCACCAGAATTAGTGAGGATACAGTCTTCAAAGAGAGAATTCAGGAGAGGAGACAGCATGTTTAGTTAAGAGAAAGGCAGGTGGCCTGTCCAATGACCAAAAGCCACTTACAAAATTCGCATCATCGAACATTCCCATTTAGTTATACATACATGCGATGATGGCGATCACGATGGTTGGGTTAACATTAAACAATAGCAACAGGCCTTCATTCATGCACTCAGACTGGAGTGGAGTTGGGGTTACACATATGTATGAATGAATGAATGAATACAGCTGAGAATCCTAGAACAAAACAGGCTTCTTTTTGGGTTCAAGAAGTGGGGGTTCCACATCGATCCCCATATTCGCAGCAGTGCCAGCAATGATCCGCATTGCCGACTCCACACTAGTGCAATTGAGGTCCGGCAACTTCTCCTGTGCAATCCCCTTCAACTGCTCTATTGTCACCTTCCCCACTTTCTCCAGTTGCGGGTTTTTGGACCCTTTATCCACACCTGCCATTCATCATTCATCACCGTATCCATACCAGTCAGATTACATAACAATGGTAATGCAACAGAAAAGAGAAATGGCAGAGTGAAATGACACTAGCAGTAGTAGGAGATAGACCTGCGGCCTTGAGTAGCAAAACAGAGGCAGGAGGGGTCTTCAAGATGAAGGTGAAGCTTTTATCCTGAGCCAAGAAAGGAGTAGTTAAGGAGTGGAGAAGGAACTTTAAACGCTGAGGTAGTAGAGAGAAAGGGGAGGGAAAGAGACATCATAAACAGTGATTTCGACAGGGATGACATAACCAGCTTTGTCAGCAGTCCTGGCATTGTAGTCCTTGCAGAAAGCCATGATATTGACGCCCTTAGAACCAAGAGCAGGCCCCACCGGTGGAGATGGGGTGGCCTTGCCTGCCTCCAGAGCCAGCTTAATCAACCCGGTCACTGCAAAACCCATCTTCAAATCCGCCACAACCACACGTATTGACATTAGCAGTAAGCGAGGGAGGAATGAGCGTACCTTTCTTGGCTTTGCCACCGGGCTTCGGGGGAGCCATGGAAATGATAGAGAGGCGCTTGTACACTGAGACCGGGGAGGAGGAGGCGTAGAATTGGGAGGACGGCGCTTGTTTCGAGGACAGATTCAGATTCAAATTCATGATGCCGATACTGGAAACAGCCATCTCTCTTGCTCAAGCTCTGAGACGCAGGATGAGGGGGAGCTGAGCAGCTGGATGTGGGGGAGATTACATCATTAGAGAGTGAGTGGATAAGTCTCTGTTGGGCCAACCAACCACCGGCCCAACTCCTTTTCATTTGCCTATTTGGGCTGCATCTCTTCCCCTAAAGTCAAAAAGCATAATAAGCATACACCAACACCACCGCCATTACAGACATTGATTGTGGCTTTTTAGCAGCTTCGGTGACGTGAGTGTGTGTAATTTTGTGGGCCCACCCTTATTGCAGTCCTGAATCCAGGTTTGATGATGGTGGAAAAGCTACACTAGAAGCCGAATGCAAATGCCAGTGATTAGCATTAGCCTTGGAGTTGAAGTATGGTCCAAATTAATTAAATCACGCTTGCTTTACTTTACCCACCAACTAAATATTTTAAACTACAAATCAGATCCCGCGCTTCATGGATGGAATTGGCATTGAAGTTGCAGTTGCAGTGGCTGAGTGCGTGTGTTTTGTTTCGTGCCTACCCGTGACCTGCCTTTCTTGTTGTGCCCATTTTGAATTCGAATATTAGACAGTGATATTATTGTTGTCAAGTGATACTATTGCTACAGATATACAAGAATGGAAAGTTGAAAGAGGGAGAAGAGCGATTTCACCATGATCATGAGAAGAGTCTCCGTCTCCAACGGGGTATCTGCCACGTGCCTCTCCCTCCTCTGCATCTCTAGCTTCTGCCTTGGTGTCCTTGTAGTCACCAGGTCCACTCTCTTCCAACTCTTTCCTTCTTTCTTCTTCCTGCTTAATTACTTGCACCAAGAGATTGTTTTGTAATTTGTGCATTGCTTCATTCAGACTGTCCACGAATACTCCTCACTCTCCCAAACTGGATGTGGATGTCAGTGTCGGAACGTACCACCCTCCTCTACTCAACTGTCGGAACAAGGCAACATTTCCCTCTCTTTTCTTGTTTCCCTTTCATATTTTCTCTTTTGTTATTTATTATGTTGCTGCAGGCTACACCCGCGGAGGCCTCACAAACCAGTGATGCCATCATGTACTAGCTTCTACTTCTGTCTGCATTGCCTTCAACAAGTCTAACATTCACCAGTGGTGACTAACTGCAAGCACAACTTTCAGGACAACCGTCTCTTCTCTGGAATTCCATGCTCCGGCTGCTAAAGTAAGATCCCGAAGGAGGAATACGATAGGGGCAACTGATCAGCATATGAATAAGCGCCCAAAAGTTTTGTTTGTGATGGGAATCATGACGGCTTTCAGCAACAGGAAGCGCAGGGATTCAGTGAGACGGACTTGGATGCCTCAAGGTTGGATGTGCAACTGCAATCCTTACAAGTAATATGTTATGCATCCTCTCCTAATGAGTCTAATGAGTATGGGCAGGGGATGATCTTGGGAAGCTGGAGAAAGCCAAGGGAATTGTCATACGGTTTGTAATAGGACACAGGTAAATGCCAAAGAACCTGAAATGCTACACATTCATTTTCAATTGCCTGCTCATTGTTGTGAAGTATTTTCCAATTCAGCGGTGGGGTCCTGGATCGTGCTATTGATGCTGAACAAGCGAAACACAAGGACTTGTTACGCCTGGTCCGTTTGCTCTACATTAGTAGTTTACAATGGTGCATGTAGGAACAGGCTGAGCGTCATGATGTGTTGCAGGAACACGTGGAAGGATACCATGAGTTAACCTCAAAGACTCAAATATACTTTTCAACCGCTGCATCAAAGTGGGATGCTGACTTCTATGTCAAAGTTGATGATGATGTTCATGTCAATCTTGGTCAGCATCACTGAATTCAACTTAATTTCTGTGCTTAATTTGACAAAACTGATGGAGCAGCTGATTGCAGCTATGGTAGGATGGGCGTTGGCTCGCCATCGATCCAAACCTCGTGTTTATATCGGGTGCATGAAGTCTGGACCGGTCCTGGCACACAAGTAAGGAGGGGATATTTACAGTAGTAAAATGAATAGAGTATGTAGGCAGGGATCTTAGTACTAACACCATAGCTGTGCAGAGGAGTCAAGTACCATGAACCTGAGCACTGGAAATTCGGCGAGGAGGGGAACAAGTATTTCAGGCATGCAACAGGGCAATTCTATGCGGTCTCCAAAGATCTGGCAACCTACATTTCGACGAACCGGTAAGAAGATGATAAAAACTGAGAAAGATGGGATGGTTTTGGAGTGAGGTGGTGTTGCATTTGCAGGAACATACTTCATAGATATGCGAACGAAGATGTGTCGGTGGGGTCGTGGTTATTAGGGCTTGATATAGAGCACATTGATGATAGAAGCCTTTGTTGCGGGACACCTCTTGGTAAGTAATTTGATCATACATGAATATATTGATAAGTAGTGAGGCAGAGTGGTGATGAGCTATATTGGATGGTAGATTGCGAGTGGAAGGCAGAGGCGGGCAGCCCTTGTGGTGCATCATTCGACTGGAGCTGCAGCGGCATCTGCGAATCTGTGGCAAGGATGCAGCAAGTACACCAACGCTGTGGGGAGGGTGATGCAGCAATCTGGCATTCCCAGTTTTTGATTTAATTGAATTTGGATCCTCAGTGCCAGTGATACTCTACTACCCTACCTGTCTTATTGCTGCATTTAACAAGTTTATACACCTGCCCATGAATTCTTAGCAAGCAAGCACAAACAGCGTGAGGCCTTTCCCTCTCATACTCTCTAATACACGCTACTCTACGACAGCAACTGTCATTTCATCACCATATGGGCCCTCTGATTCCTCTTAGTATTTACTATCTGCATGGAATCTTATTCACGCTCATTAAGAAACGTGTCTAATCGTTATTATGTTTAACTATGCATAATAACAACAGACAAAAAGTTACATTTTTTAGAATCTACATGTTATGACGAATCCAACAATATCATATACGATAATATTATTGCTTATATATTCACTCAAATATGCGATCAAACTTAGACAGTTGTAAAATATGAATGTGTATTTTTATTAATAACACAAAATGCCTATACATACGCTACATATACAGAAGTACAAATGGAAAAAGATTCTAACTAAAATATACTCCCTCCGTCCCAGAGTATTTGACATATATTTTGGTCAACTTTCTCAGACCATGCAATTAGTATATAGACTCTAATATCATCATACGAGATATTGTTAGACTCATATGTCTACGTAGTTTCTAAATATCAAATTTTAATGTACCAATAATATCCGTAATGAAAGTTATTGATGGTCAAACATGGTATGAGAAAGTTGACAAACAAATATGTCAATTACTCTGGGGCGGAGGGAGTAGAAGAATATTCACAATATATCTTCTATAACGGTGAATAGCGTCATAAAAGAAGTGCGCAGTTTAACTGGGTCTAATTGGTTGGTCACGAGCTTTTGAAGATACCGTGTTAATTTATTGCTGACCGCAACCGCCTGCCGACTGGTCACGTAAATAATATCTTATTAAATTAGGCTGGTATATAAAGTCCGTAAATGTGGCGGAAATAGGGAGGAGAAGATGAGGTAGGGTTGAGATCCCAGATCCGGAATAGAAGAAGAAGATGCTGAAGGGGTCGTGCGCTGTGGTTGCCTCGGTTCTGGCCTCAGCTTCCTCCATAGCCACCTTCAGCCCCAGGCTATGGATTATTAATCCACCAATCAAAATGCAATGCTTACCTGTATACCATGTGGATGTAGGTGGTTGCTTCTGCCAAAAATGAAAATGCCCTGGCCCCCAAATTTGATGGGTTAAGCTTCATTCAGACTCTTGTTACTGCCCACCGCTGAACCCTCCTCCTATCATCAACATTATTTTCATCCCTAGTTTTCAATTTGGGCTATTTTGTATTCAAAGAGAGTAAACTTGGTTTGTTGTTTTTCTGATGACATTAAGAGTTTGATTTTTAAATTTATGTATCGGGAATTTCTCTTTTCCTGGCTTTGATCCATGGGTTGGTTACTGTACAGTGTTCACGGTTGAGCTTGTAGGAGACGAGTAGAGGCACCATCCATCGCAATCCTACTCGGCTCAAACTTATCCTCTCGTGCCGATCAAACTGTTTGTGATACGATCCCCGTTGGAGGTTTGTTCAGCCTCTACCTACTAAATCAATGATAGTAGTACACGCTTTAATGTAATTTTAGCACCACGTTTTGGAGATTGACAAATTCCTTTCCTCCTGCCCTGTCGCCAATCTGGTGATGATGATGATGATGATACATCAAACCATCGAAGTGTAAGGGTAAGCTGAAAGGGGGAAAAAAGGAGCAGAGGAATTGGGACGGACCTGATACGGCTTAACCATTTACCACTTTTGAATTCCATTTTCATCGCAATTACTGACTGATGGAAACATGCTACCTAATCAATTGGTGGTTCCCTTTTCCTTGGTATTTTGTGGTTGATGCATAAATGTGCGAAAACAATGGGTGGATGCAAATTTGCCGTGAACCTCTTAGTCCATAGTCCTACCAGCCTACAACTTGTACAAACACAACAGGCCAATTTTATTTCTGCCGTTGCTCTACTTGTCCGTTACCCTCACCTGCCGGGTCTAAATTATGGGGAAATGCCCATAATTAGCACTTTCAATTTTAGGATTTTCAAATCACCACTTAAACCACTAATAACAAAAGAGTGGGTCTCTTCACTTGTGCCACTTCTTTTTCACCTTATTCTGAATTACATACTCTCTGTTCCAACTTAAACTGCACTTGTATTATTCATTTAGTTAAAATTGACCAATTTAAACTATGAAATTCAATTCTATTGATATATAAACAAATATATTATCATGGGTCATAGTGTTAGATTCGTCTTAGTATGCATTTTCACAATACTATTTTTTATATAATTTTTAATTGTACATAGTTAAAGATATTAATGCGCAAATATTTTTTGAGTCAGCTGTTAAAAGTCAAAGTGTGCAGTTTAAACTGGGACAGAGAGAGTACTAAATTTAGTTTTTTTAAAATAATTTTTATATTATGTATTTTAAAATTTTCACATTCAAATGCATATTATTACTAAAATTTTAAAGTACAACATTTAAATTTTACATAAAAAGAGTAAAGGTCACTGTGCACTGTCCATAAGCTTAGGGAAAGACCGTTTTTCAAAAGACCTTCTCATAAGGAAATTCACATCCTTAAAATTTAGAGTTCGACAGTCTTTCCATAAGTCATACAAAAACCAAAATTTAAATTCCAAATTGAAATAAATCAAGATAAAATATTTGAGTTACATTAATCGAGTCATAATTAATGTACGTTGCATAATAAAAAAATTATATTGCACTTAAAATCTTTTACCCTTGCACATTTTTATTTCACCCTAATCTTTCCATACATCTATGAAAAGATGATTTTTGCCAAAATTTTGTCCAAAATTTAAAATGCACAAAATATCTGAGAATGATATACTTATGGTACTCTAGGATACCGTATATATGCAAAATTAGAAGTTTTAAAATTATGCATTTTGATTTGTAAATGTGCTTAATGCTTTCATTCCATTAAATTTGTGCTTTAATCTCACATTTGTTAAGAAATCAACTACTATAGTAGTAAAAATTTGAACACGAAAAATAGCCATAAAATTCCAATACATTTCAAACATAAATTTAGAGATAAGGCAGAAAAAATGGTTAGGAAAATTTTAGTGGGATTACGAGTGAAATTATAAATTTGGTAAGTGGGATAAGTAGAGTGGAAGATACTCCATCCGTCTCACTTTAAATTTCCTATTTATTTTTTCAGAGTCAAACTTTACAAACTTTGAACTTAAATATAAATTAATATATAAATAATAAATATATCACGTGACATATCGTTAGATTTGTCTTAACATCTACTCCCTCCGTCTCATTTTAAATTGCTTATTTACTTTTTCACGGTCTTCAATGAGCATGTTTGACCGTAAATATCTTTAGTTACATATAATAA
>JAULKK010000009.1:71393-83254 GCA_032355705.1 Rubia peregrina
GTCCCTTACAATTGGTCGGCAATTTGAACCGTGATCATCTGTTAAGCAGAGATGAAATGATAAATCACGGCCAGACGATTCTTCTGTTTCTGTGCTCTCTGTTGATATTTCTTCAGGTCCTAACTGAGCACTACTGCAGCTTGTCGGTTCACTTGGATTCCGTGCAGTAGGTGGTGAAAATCCTTTTCGCAATGGAGCGAGAACTCTGTCAACAGCCTGATCTATATCTGAACTGGACTGTGGGTCTTCCAAGAGGGTAACAAGTGGTGTCAAGAAAAGCTTTCTCTCGCCAGCCCTTGAATTGTCTAAAATAGATCTGGCGAAGTTCAAAATAATTAGTAGACTGCATATGTCAAATAAACATTTACATACATGAACTGCATTAGATACCCACAAACATCTCATACAAGATAAGTGATTGTTTCAATTACTCAACCACCATGACAAGCCTCTATCCTACTATATGGACCATATATCCCAAGATTCAAGTCTTAACGGGCTTGCTGTTGTCTACACGTCTTAATTGGCCGTCTAGAGATCACATGCCCAGAAAATTTCAATAACAAATTAATACGAAGTGGACTCGTCATCAAACGATGTACGCTTAGAAAGATGGAGTGAAATAACACATGCAGACACTTTGTGCACACATTACTTGCAAATAAAAACTTACTTCTGTAGGAATCGGTGAGTTATCTCAAGTTTGGTAAAGTTCACACCCCTCTTGGGAAGTCTGTAGGCAACAATATGTTCATCGTCCTTTATTGTCCCCAGCAGATCCGATGGGTTATCAAAGTAACGAAATCTCTTATGCTCATACACCTAAGTCAAAATGTTTACTACTTTAGATGAGGAAAATGCAAACGTAAACAAATTTAAAATTTAAAAAGATAAAACTTGCGAAATCACACTTCTGCAAGAAGCAGGTATTCATCGGTCTTTAAGCAGCAGGCGGTAGCTAAAGCTTGGATAAGATCTCTACAGAAGCCATTCTTTAGAACTTTAACGGTATAAGGCATTGGAAGGGCAGTTCCATCACCATGGAACACTGTCACGGTCATAATTCTTGTTGCAGTTGATGGAAGAGGCAACGACAAGTACATGAAGGGGTCAAACGTGATAGATATTTTGCTGCAAGTTGGGCACACTAAGGTCGATTTGTATTGACCCTGCCAGAAGTGAACAGATTAAAAAGTTAATCCAACAAATTATACAGCTGTAACTAATCGTGTAACTTGCACAAGCACTTATATCGATTTAAGTATTATACATGCATTAGCTACACCAACTTTTCAAGCAACTAAACTTGTATAATGAGAACTACATATAAATCCAATTTTCTGTGCATAAAGAAAATAAGACACTCCACTTTAATACTCTATTAATATCACGATATCCAATGGTTTAAGCCTTTAAGGTGAGGCAATGTCCACCCTCTTGTTCATGTCTCATTAAGAACAGCACTAAAAAGAACTTACACACCAGGTATCAAAGCAAAGGCGTCCATTACCCACTACCGCAAGTGATGTCATAGCAGTATATATGCTAGACTTTTTTTTCCCAGTGCCAACCTTGAGAGACAATATCCCATGAATGTGTACAGTTACTAATAAAAATGACCACATTGACTTGAATCTAGTTCAAAAACCACTTCTTTGAACAAATAACTTCATCATGTTAGAACAAGTATCAATTCATACCAACACAGCTATATTAGTACCCACAAATGCCAATGAGAATGAGTATACACCTGGCAAACATCAACAATAATGGAATCATTTCTGGCCTTGTGGTATCTCCAATATTCATCAGCTACTTCGTCATCCGGCCGACCATCAGAATCCTTTGTCTCAATATATGGTTTTTGCTTCACACGATTTAAATCTTCATGTAGCCCATCAAGAAGAAAGGCGAGAAGTTCCTGCAAAAATTTTAATACATCAGCAAGTTTCATCCTGTCACATCTGAACAGAATTAACAACGCATCAAACACATTGAACAGTGATTTCAGCTAAATCCTATTTATCAGAGATGCTCTTCACCAAGTTAAAAGGACAGAAAATTTATCAGCACAAACTTGGATGCGTAAAGTTAGAAGTTAGTATCCATTTATTTGTTCACAAAAAGAAGACCAGTACTCATAGAAAGGCGCATGGGGCCATAATCTATAAAAAAAAGTTAGGTTACTGAAATTTGGCAAACATAAATTTCCACAACAATCAAGAGCTATGCCATAATCACGGTATTTTAATCATGAAACTGAAAAACGACTCATGTAATGTATGAAAACACATATATACCTGGGAATCATGTTGGTTATAGCCACTAAATTGAGGAGCAAAACGAGCGAGCTTTGCCTTAAATACGCGAGGTGGAACTGGTGTTCGCCCGGAGGACCATAACTTCCTCAGCAATTCGCCAAAAGCAAGTGCAAGTTCACCCTGTAGAGCTACAGTAATTATCAAAAAGGAAATACAAGTCTGATTATATCGCAGCTGTCAGAAAAGAAAGACCTACACGCATCCCTAACGGATTCTGTCGGTTGATCTCATCACTGTAGTCTTCCAAGAAATACTCCATAATGGGTGGTGTATGAGCTAAACACTGAAGAGAACTATTCATAAAGCAAGTATTCCCCAAATTCTGCAATCCTGCCAACCCTCCTCTGTCTTGTCTTGTCACATTCCTCACATGCTCATATCCATCCATATCCCCATTCGATGAACTTACAGAAATCCCTTGGTACATGTTGGTGCTAAAACCATTTGAATAACCATTGGATAAAGATGGTCCCCCAGCAATTGTAACAGAAGACCTTAAGGGTTCTATAGGAACCAGTGCCAAGTCATTCCCCGTTGAGTCCATCCCACATCCAGAGGGCCAAAATCCATCATATTGCACTTCAAGAAGAATCTGAAAAGAAGAATTCCAATGGCAATCAAACTAGGTTCCATAGAGGTGTCGACTTACATAGTCGTTCAAACCCATACAAAATACAATAAAACTTAATAGTTGAGCTAAAATTGTCTCACGTGTTGATCCATCTGCAGGTTGGAATCCTCTAGCGTTTGGTTCGAAGCAACTAAAGTAGTTTGCTTCTTCTGATTGAAATAGTCCAAGATCCGAACCTATCAATGTCAATAGAGAAGGCACCAAAACAAAGAATCACTTAGTCTTCCAGCGTAATGGGGGGAAAAAGTCATGCTCATTCGGCCCACAAACCTTCTCTGGCTCTAACCCTTTAAGTTGACATACTGCCTCATAAAGTTCATTTAACGAAGCCTGATACAAATCAAATAAGAGCTGTTAATACTAAATTAAAGGAATTCCAACCAATAATTGTCATCAAGATGATACTAATAGACCTGCAGTACAATCACCACATGTTAAGATGATAGATGCATTACTTGACTATACCTCATTTTCTGGAAAAGTAAGCCTAAATAAAAGATCAAATAAAGAGATTGATAAAGAAATACGCATCTGGACAAGAAGGGTTTCACTGAATGATGGATGTGTTACCGTGTTTAAACAAAGACCATAAAGTAGTACCCTTGTACATACATAATTTATTTTCTCTTCTTTGACAAAGAAAATTGGTGATCCAGGGGAGAAGGGAAAAGATTAAGAAAAATAAGGTAAAATGGAAGAAATAAACACAAGAAAATACCTTTTTGCTCAACTGTATAAGAGATTGACTCTGGTCTCTAGAGTCAATCAAATTGAGACATAGAGGGAAAATCTCCACATGGAACTGCTTCCTATCCCCAACTGTTATCATTTTCCTTGCCAAAGCAGGTCCACCTTTATACCTAAGAACCAAAGAAATATGGTAATGAAGTGAGAGATTGGCAAGAAAAAGAAAAGAAACGATTGCTTCCACTTGGGTGAAAGTTAAGATTTATGAAACCTGAGACAGTCTTATAACAACCAGATTTGAATGGAAAAAGTTGTTTGCGTGGAAGTAAATAAAACAAAGACCCTAAACAGATTATAAGTTAATTAATAAGTAGTTGATAGACTATAGTAAACTAGTCAGTGGAAATATCAAACCAAATCATATAGCTCAGAGTTTCAAGGAGGTGAGAATAAACGGATAAAGCTTCACAAAGATAGCAATGAAGAACCAACATTGTTTTTCACAAGCAATAGGATAAAGTATGAGAATAGCTAAAACCCTGTTTTACCTTATGTCAAAAGAGTGAGAAGCTAATGCAATACTAGTATTCCCAAACTGTAACTGAAAAAATATACTGTAAAACATAGAATGTAAATTTTTTACAAGGATACAAAACACCTAAGTTAAGCATATACCTCACAATGTGTTGTGGCCTATATGAATCCTAACTCTTCATCTTCTTTAATTGAGACACATGGTTTTAATTATAGTATTAAGAATGATATTGCTCTTTGTATCTCAATTTCAGTTAATAGTAGTCAATTTTGTACAGGCCGCACTAAAAATCTAGAGGTGTCAGAGTCATGCAAACTGCCCAAACTATCCTAGGAGTGTTTTTGTAAGAGGCAAGCAATGGATATTCATAATCGGCAAATCATTTGTATAGAATCATCTACCTCATCGAAATAAGAGTAGTGGAAGCTGCAACAGAAGTATTACCATTCATAAAGCCTTCCCCAAGCTTCTTCCGGAAGTAATACATAGTCACGTCCTTCTTCAACAGTTCTGAGGAGTTGCGGATGATTAACATCAGTTTGGAACGACACCAAATCAGTGTTATCGATGGGTCCTGGGCGCTCTGCTGGAGTGGAAGGCTGATCTTCATCATAAGGGAGGAAACCAACAGGTTGGCCGGTGTACTTGTGCCAGCTCACATACCACCTAGAGGCATTAATAAAGTTTAAAACATGGTAGTTGTTGAGGTCTAGCTGTCTCAAAGTAATGTTGATAGGATTAACAACGGAAGCCCTAGGTCTACATAGTGTTCAGGTAATAATGGAGTAAAACTAAGTGCAAATGCAATGGCAGTAGAATGAATACGCTGTTACGGACATGGTAATGGAATAAAAGCTTTGCGAAAAATGGGGGCAATACCGAGTAGAGAGGAGGTAGTAGGTACTGCCTTGTCGGAGATTAGATTCTGCTTTCTTCACCAAGTCTCGGACGATCCTGCTTTCCTCTTCGGGAGCGCAAGGCAGTTCAATGGATCCATTCTCCATCATGCATCCGGAATCTGGGATTGTCATGATGATGCCTGCCAATTCTAATTAACAAACACCGGCGATTCAAGGCAGAAACTAACCTCAATCTGCGAGCACAGCAGAATCAGATCAGGGGAAATGCTAATGAATAATAGATCAAATTTGAGGCGAGGGGAAGATACAAAGTTAAGCAAGGAACCCTAAGCCTCTTTCGTGCTTTCTTCCTGCTCAATCAACTTGGTCGCCGCAGAAGAAGGAGCGGATTTTTGATTGTTTATTATCAAATCAAACTTGGATTCGGCTTCCCCTTGGGTACGGTATAAAAGGAAAGGATAGTCTGGGTATTCTCGCTTCTTTTTTGTGCTTTACGTGACGACTTCCGGTTCCATCAAGTTGGGCCGCAAACCCACCAGGCCCAATTCCCCTCTCTCGTTTTCGTTTCTCTCTGAATCATCTATCTAATGCTCTCTTTAAAAGTTGCATTCCAGTTGGTTGATACAGGAAAAAAAAAAAGACTTGCGAAGGACAAACCTAGTGTATGTTGATAGCTCACAAGAACGCAGCGAGGATGAATAAACAGAGGACCGGTTACCATTTAAGTGCTGGGAGCAAGAGTACCACCTTTACATTCTACATACTCGCATCGATCCAACAAGTCTAACATCTAACTACGCAGCCCATAAAACCCCCAAGACGCATTCTATGAGTTAGCTGAAGCGCCATTGCCACCAGCAGAAATCCCAGAGCCCTGTACCTCCCCTTCGCTCAGACTCGTTTCTTCACTGTAATCAGATGATGAACCATATTTTTCATCACTCGTGTCATCTGCCTTTCGTCGTCTCCTAACATCCTTAGGCAGGTCCAGTCTCTTGCGCTTTCTTGCTTTCCTCTTACCCTTGGGGAGCTCTCCAACCCTTCTGCTTCTCGAACCAACCTTTGTTGATTGCTCCCTGCCACTATCATCATCATTGTCCTCTGATTCAGCTCCAACATCAGCCTTGCGTCTTTTCCTGCCTCCACTTGTCTGTTTCAACAATATCCCACAAGCTCCATCAATGAACTTTACTACACCATCTAAACACATACATATGAAACAGATACATACTAATTCAAATTTTATCACTGAAGCAAGTGCCCGACAACAAATCTAGCTCTTCTACTTCATCACAGATTGCTGCAAGTATAATTTTGTTTCCCAACATTGGCAGGGAAATTTAAGAGTTTTCATCCCAACAGAACAAACATATTGCAGGACTACCCCCAATCCCCAAGCCCACTGCATGATTCTCCAGGCTGATAACAGTGAACCTTGTTGTACATCGGTCATAAAATATTGCTCTCTAGAGGTAAAACTACGACATAACCACCTCCACACAAACTAGAAAGTCACACAAAAGCATACCTTCGGACCACGATCAACTAACCGAGCCCATTCGTTGCGATTTCTAAGGCAATCAAGCACAGCCTGTGAGTGACTTGAGTATGCATATCTCTCCCCATTGTGTTTCCGCAGGTAAGGCCAGTGCTATATAAACGTTGAGAAATGTAAGCAAACATATTGGATTCTCACAGCATCTATTAATGAACAAGTAAATAATTCCGACAAAGGGTGGCATGAAAGACATATACATACAGGCAAAACCGAATTACAAAGTTCTTCATACGTCATCCGTTTGCCTTCGCTCATTATCTCGGCAAGCAAACCTGCCAATACAAACAACTTTCTTCAATCTGAGGAACTTGATGCTTCAAAAATGAGAAGAGGAGTAAAGGTATGGAATGAAAGATAATTTAGAAATAATCTTGAAGTGAATACAATACAGTACCTGGTAGAGTTCGGTGAGTGACAGGGGCACCGCCTCCTTTCTCCTCATCAGAGGGAACTTTGGGAGAGAACCGGGAGGAAGAGAAACTGCATTCATTCCCCTCGGCTGTAGCCGATAAACTGCCGCTTGCAGCTCTCCTACTCTTCTTCATACTATTCAAGCTACTTGCTGAGCCACTATCAGCTTCTCTCTTGCTAACAGAATCAGAGATGAAGGCAGAATCATGCTTCCTGCGATCTTTTGGGGAAGAGACTGTGTCCATCTTCTTATCTTCATCATCCGTCTCCCCAAAACTCTGGCCAGCATCTTTAGCTAAATCCTTGGTTTTTCTTCTACTAAATGCCTACAGTTGTAACTGTCCTCAAATACAGGCCGGCAAAAAACAGAACCCATACAGATTGTTTTGAGATGTGTATGTATTTAGAGAAACAACAAAAATATCATTAGAGCTTACCAAAACATGATCTTTTCCTCCAGTGCTAGTTCGCTTCATTAGCCCACTTGCAGCTGTTGGTGATGCTAACTGAGGCAAGCTTCCAGCATGCCGCATGCGTGGAACACGGGGTACCCTAGGAGAGCTGTTTAGTTCTTGATGCAATAACAAAGCAAGCTGCATACGGAACAAAAAGATTGTAATAAATTTCGTTTCGGAGTAAAAATCTACTCCCTCCATCCTTTAATTAGAGTCCCATTTGTAATATTAATTTAGTTCAACGTACAAGTCTAAATATGGAACGGGGAGAGTAACAAGCAATTTAGCTCCTACCTCTTCATCACTTAGTGTTGAAGGCGAATTTGAAGGTGCGACAGCATGACTTAAAGTATTACCAACTTTTGATGAAGATTGAAGCACAGACTGGTTAATTTTCTCACCCTTGTAAGATAACAATGAACCAGCAACCTTCTGTTGAAGATTTGAAGCACTTTCATGTTGAGACGTACTAATCATCTTTTGAAGCTTTAAAGGACTTTCAGTGTGCGGCCCATTAGCCGGCTCAGAGGTGGGATGAGAAGCAACATGTGGTGCCATTTGTGGTGGGGAAGAAGATGAATCAAGCGCAGAATCTTTCAAATCATGTATTGTTTTCTTTGAAACAATGGCAGCATGTGATATCTTTTTCAACTGTGACAATTTTGGTACACATGAAAGAGCAGACTTGGAATGTTCTTTGATTAATTTTCTTGCCTTTTCATGCCTAACTTCATCCTCAACTACCACAGTTGAAGCACCATTATGACTGCTATCTCGAACTAAGTTTTGCTTACCATCAACATTATCACTTTGGCCAGTAGCACTCATATTAGAAATCTCTGAAGCAGATGACTTGAGCATCAGAATCGCAGATGAAGCTATGACGGAGCTTGCAGCAGATGCCGTGACAATGGATTTATCATGCTCCACAGCAGCACTAGGTGGAAATTTCTTAGATTCCAAAAAAATATCGAATCCACCTTCATGTCCAGGTTTGCAATGGTGAAGAGGTGATTCACCATCGGCTCTTTGCTTATGCAGATCAACTTCTGATCTTCTGACATCATCTTCCACCTTGCTGTCGCGGGTCACAGAACCAGTAACAGCAGTATCACTGACACTGGCAATTTCAGACGAATGGCATGAAAGTGTCTCTTGAGATGCAAATGAGGTCCCTGATGAACTTAGCTTAGTACCATTGAGAGATGACATCTTAACATTAACATTTCTACTACCACTAGCTAGTTCGATTTTCGACTTAGCATGTATCCCCCGAAAACTGGTGGCAGTATTGATGCTTGAATCTGGAGCACTTCCGCCCTCATCTGTTTTGGATACAGAAGCTGCTGAATCTTCTTGAACTTGCTCTGCCTGTTGCATGCCTGTTCCTCCACTTCCAAACAATTTCCGTCCTAGAACATCAGGAGCCACAGCAGTAATACTGGCAACCTAATTTGGCAAAAAAAAAACCCTTATTAGGATACGGCTTCTCACACAACCTTTTCACTCCAATATGGTGAAAGAGCGGAAATGTCAAACACTTCTTCAGGCAGCATTGACATCTATAAAGTTTCATAATCAGGGACAACTAAACAAGCAAAGCAAGTCTTCCATCACTAAAATCACGTTCACAAACGTATACATATTGCAGGGGGTGTTAATTTAGGGATGTACAAAATCTACCTATCCGAGAAAATTCCCCAATCTACAAGATAAGAAGAAGTCATTATAACCTCCCGACGGAAAAAATTAAAAGTTAAGATCAATAGTATCCAAATCAAGCAGATAATATCATCACTTGACTCAAGACTACAACGAATTTATAAAATAAATAATAATGAATCCAAATTTCAGACATTCTGTTGGGCGCAGCTGGACTAGCCAGATGATTAAAACATATTTCTACACAGGCTCAATCAGTGAACATGTTACAGTACCACACTTCAAGTGTAGAAAATTTACACAATAAGGCCTATTGAAACAAGTACAAGTTTAAAAACCAAGAAAATGAGAGAGAAATTACTGAATTAATGAAAACTAGATAATGAATATTCAAGTCTAGCCATCCGATCTAGGCAACAAACATAGGAAATGCTTTAATCCCACGATGAATCTTCTAGAGTATTAAGAAAATTGTGAAGTACCTCTTCTTCTGCAGGGACAAGCCCAGAAGTACCAATAGTTGTTTTAGAAAATCCCTCCAGTTTGAGAGGATGTTGCTGTCTGTTTTTCTCCCTTGAGTTGAATTTCTTAGCATCAATGGCATGGTCAACTACAACAGGATCATGTGATAAATGACTTGTAAGGAGAGAGTAGCTTGCATTTTCACCTCTACCACAACGAGGATCAATTTCAGCAGCCATATGGCCTCTGTCTTCATAAAGTTGTGAATGTTTCATGTCATTCGATATTTTTATAACTGTGTAAGCAAGTTAACCAACAATACTGTAATTACTACAAAAAATATATGCACATACTAAATGTTAAAATGCATGGAAGTGTTATAATAGTACCTGGACTGCGCAGGCGAATTCTTTTACTACAGTCTCCATCTTTTACAAATAGCCTGGCCTTTCTCTTCCCACTTCTATCCTTAGCATTGGGTAGGTCTTCCCTTTTGCGCATTTCGAAATGCAGTAAAGGAGGCTTCATGAAACTTGTATTCTTACCAACCTCATTCTTAGGGATCAAAGGATCCGAATTCAAATTATCCAACCTACCGCTTTGTTTAGGAGACACAAACTTGTGACTTCCTTTACCATCGTCAGGCTGCTTCTCCACACCCACAGGCGTAGGAAAAGAGACATCTAATTTTGACAAGGACAACAAAGCACCGGCCCCGTTATCAGTAGAAATGTCGGTTTGCGTTTCGATCTTTAAGCCAGAGTTTTTGTTGTCTAGCACCTCCTCATCTTCGCACAGAAACTCTCTATACTTAATATTGAACTTCTTAGGAATGTAGCCACTGCATTTCCACAACTGGGGTCCGAATACTGCAGAGATACCAGAAAACAAAGATGGATCACCAGCATCACCGGGAACCCCCTGCACATGAACCTTGAAAGGCCGAGTTGAAGCAGTAAGGACGGAAGATGCAGTACAGGGAGGGGAAGGGAGCGAAGGGAGGGGAACACTGTCCATCCTCCTCACAGTCTTGGTGGGCAATTCGACAAGGAGCTGGGCAACCTCGGTTTCTTCACTGCTATCATTGTTCTTGCATTTGTCACAAACGAATGAGTTGTCGGTCTTGACGTAGCGGGAGCAACGGGTGTGAACCCAGACGCCACAATCATCGCAGTCAACCATCTCTTCGCCATCGTCAAAATTGACACCGCACAAGCAGTCGACCGTCCAGGACTCCTCAACCCAGTCATCTTTCTGGTCCACAGGGAGCCTGTGAGATCGGTTCTTCATGGACAACCCCTAGACCAAACAACCCTAAATACGAATTCCCTCCTAACAACTTGGCCCAATCCCAATTTATTGAAATTAAGGAAGGGGACTTGGAACTAAAGCAAAACAAGGTTCGAGGAGCGAAAAGCCCCAATTGTCCAAAAATCCTGATGAAGTGTCCGTCGTAAACCCCGACCACTCTCTAATGGGGGCTTCAATCATAAGATAAATGATAGAAATCACAAAGTTGAAACAACAAGTACCTCGACTAGTATCATGTTATGAAGCGGAAGAGCATGCTTTTGAGGTAGAATTTCGCCGGATTCGGATGACCGTCTCCGGTGCTGTGCTGTGAATGGCTGAATAGCTCAGCCAGAGCGCCCGTGTTGTACTTTGGATTGGACTGGATGCTCCCATACTCCAAAAGGCCTTAGGCCCAACATAGTTGTAGTATATTGGGCCAAAGAATCCCAATTATAACTAAACCCAAAGTACTACATCTGTTCAGCTATGTTTGACACACTTTTTAGTCAACTTTCTCCAGGCATGTTTGATTATAAATTTCATGTAATATATAAGTAGTAATATTACCATGTGCGGTATCGTTGGATTCTTCCAAATATTAAAATTTTACATGATATTAACATATGTAGTAAAAATTATTAGTGGTCAAATATGTCTTGAGAAAAAAGTTTAAAAAAGTGTGTCAAACTCTTTTAAACAAAGAGGGAGTATAAGACGACATGGTTCTGTATTTCTAATCTCTCATTCTTACTTGTTTTCTGTAACCATCATCAATTTTAATAACTACTATAGTATTAAAGATTCAACTCTCAACCATGGAATAATTTATAATGATTTTTTCTTCGTGAAACTCGCATTCAACTAATTATGTTAAGGAAATAGAAACCCTTTCTTTGTAGGAAAGGTTATAGATGGTAGTTACCTTATAGAATTAGTTTCCTTATAGAATTAGTTATAGATGGTAATTTAATTATAGACTTAGAATC
>JAULKK010000009.1:104333-126295 GCA_032355705.1 Rubia peregrina
AATATAACGCGGCCTGATACCACCCGACCTGAATATAACCCGACCCGATCAAACCCGACAGTAATCTGACCCGATCCGATCTAACCCTAGTAAAAAAATTACCCGACCCGAGAAAAATTTCTAACACAATTTTCCCAACACGATAAGAACCCGAGCCGACCCGAAAAATAAATATGACCTGTTTTAACCCGACCTGTTTCTAACCCGACCCGAACCCGACACGATCACCCGAACTGACACCACTAGTTCTTATTAATGCCATTTTGCAATCCATGCCAACGTGCACCGTGTCATATTTCAAACTACCACAAAAACTGAATGATGATATTCATATGCTATATGTTAAGTACTGGTGAGGGAGCTCAGGGGAAAAAAATTCACTAAACGAAATGGAAGCATCTGTTTACTCCAAAAGGAATGGTTGGCTTGGGTTTAAAAGATATGAAACATTTCAACCTTGCACTGCTGGAAAATTAAGTGTGGCGATTGTTGACTAATCCAGAATCGACCATTACATTGAATTTAAAAATAAAGGGTTAAATGTTTTTCTAACTCTGTCTTTATGCTGAAAGTGCTAATATGACCCAGTAAAATCAAAAAGTGTTAAACTAACCTTAAATTTATGATGAATTGTGCTGATATAACTTTACAGCCATATTCCAACGTTGACTAACCTATTTAGCCTTTGACCGAACCAGAGAGACTATTTGTCCTCGGAAATTTCAATTTTTTTTTCATTTTACCCATCATTCGCCACCAACAACCACCTCCCGCCGCCAACAACCACCACCTGTCACCCTCCCCTACCACCACCTCCGCCACCAGCCACCACCAATATCTCTGTCACCACCACCCCAAAATCCTTACCCCATCGCCGCCAAACCCTCACCCTGCCACCACCTCGCCACCACCACACCACTGCCACCACACCACTGCCACCACCCCTCTGCCGCCAAACCCTCACCCCGCCACCTCCTCACCCCAGCTCGCCATAATCCACCCACTATCGCCCGCCCACCACCACCACACCAAACCCCCATTTCAGTGTCACCACCATTCCGTGAATATATGGGATTTTTTCCCACTCGAAACCCTACCGCCAACGAGGTGAAAACCGTTTGGTGTTAAAGAAACCACATTGTAGAATTTGAGGTAGTCGAACTTGAACTCCACCAATCTGGAGTGGCAGTTGATGGTTAGCGGTCTGTCGATGGAGCTAGCCGGATCCAGAGGTCTGGCGGGTCTCGGCTGGAGAAGCTAGTGGGGAGAGGCTCCGGGCGGTGCTCAATGGTAAGAAAATAGGGGAAGAAAAAAGAAGAAGGAGAAAAGGGGGAAATGTGAAGGTGGGTCTCGATCAAATGTGATAAATTCGGCAAAGGTAACGCGCAGCGATGGAGGTGGTGGGCGGGAAGGGTACGTGGTGGCCAGTGGGAGCAGAGGGGTAGGTTTGAGAGGTTGAAGAAGAAGGGTGGGTTATTTTTTTTCCTTTTTCCTTTCTTTCTTCTTTTTTCTTTTTTAAATTCTGGCCAAAAATTCAGAAGAAGAAGGGGGGAAATGGTCATTTCTATTATTTCCGACCAAAATGTTCATTGACAATCGAAGTCAACGCATCCTAGGGTTATATTGACACATACTTCATAAAGTTAGGGTCATTTTGACACTTTCTGATTTTACATGGTTATATTGACACTTTTCTGCCTAAAGTCAGGGTTATTTTGGCACTTTACTCTAAAAGAAAATTAATATGTGGAATCATCAACATATATGGAGAACATGCAATGAGCGGAGCCATCATCATCAACATCACAAAGTAATGGCCAAGATGTCGCGCACATGTGGAAATTCCTTTTGAGCAACATACTACCAGAACACATCAAAATTTTCATCTGGAGAATGATAAAGTGGGCAATACCCAACAAGCCCAAACCTTCAAAAAAAAGTATGAACATATCGGTGATGTGTCAAATGTGCACAGGGGTGGAGGAATCAGTGAAGCATAAGATTTTCAAATGCAACTTTGTGAGAAGAGTATGGGGACATGGTAGACTAGGTCTGGACTTCAACAAAGGGAAGCCCAAATTGTTACAAAAGTGGATAAATACATGAATTATAAGAGCATTAGAATAGGCTGACAACTTTCATTCAAAGTCATTTGGGTGATCTGGTGCAGGCGGAACTTAGCCACGCTAGATCGAACAACGACATCTATCGACAGACTGACGGAAATGATACAAACGGTGGTAACAGCCGCAACTAAAACAGGGAGACACGGTGAAGCGAACCATATAGAACAATTGTAAGGGCGGACCAGTCATCTCATCTAATAAATGATGGGACTGGGCCTGGGCCTGGACAGAATTCGAAGCATTCATTGCCTAGATATTTTTAGCATATAGACTTATAATAAAAGAGAAAATGACTTATATGACCCTTTAACTATCACGGTCGTTCATCTTTTGCTCCTTTTCTTTTATTTGAACACTTTTGACCCATTAACTTACAAAACTATTAAGTTGTAACCCTTCTGTCATGTCAAAGCATCAAGTTCAGTCAAAAGCATCAATTTTAAAGGCAAAATGGTCATTTTCCGTTTTCCTATTTCTTGTCCTTTTCCATTTTTCTTCTCTCTTTCCCTTTCCCATTTCCCGTCCCCTTCCCTTTCCCACACCTCACTTCATTGCCATATATTTTTGGTCGTTCGCTCCAAAAATTGTGAAGGCTCATGAGAATGCTCAGCGATGATCTGAATGGGTGGTGGAACTTCAGAGGTTTTTGTTTGAAGGAAATCCGGTTCAGAGTGCGGGGGAGGCACGATGAAGCTTCATTTTTTTAGCGAAGCTGCGACTGGCTCAAAGGAAATTCCGGTAGTGTCTCCTCGTGAATGGGTGTCGCCAGCACTTGACTAGAAAGAGCATGGATCAGGCTCGACTGTGGAGGTGACGCCTGTGAGATTACCGGTGGGATTGGTTGCTCGAGTGCCGGAGCTGGTGTTGTCATGAGGGCGTTGGGGTTTCCAGTGGTGTCGTGGAGATGGTGACCGATGATGCCTAGATTGGTGGGTGGCGAAAATGAAGGAACAGAGCTGGGTGCCTCCAGTAGTGGCGTCATTACAGCTTTGTGAGCTAGGGCTCACCACTTGTCACCTTCATAGCCATACATGAAGGTGACAAACTTCTTGGGGTGAACCTTAGTCGGCATAATCCAGTGGCCAAACCGGCGGAGTAAAGCTGCAGGGTGGATGTAAGGTGGTGGGTAGGGGTGCCGGGAGTGTAGGAGATATTGAGAGGGTGACAGTTGGGATTTTTGTGAATGAATAGGAGGTGAGGTGGTGGGGCGACGGAGTGGAGAGCGAGAACGGGAAATAAAAGGGAAAATGAAAAAATAAAATGGAAACTGTCAATTTTACCCTTAAAATTGACACTTTGACCTAACTTAGGGGTGGCAAAATAGACTCGTAACCCGCGGGTCAAGCGGGTTGTCTATTTTTAAACCCGAGTGGGTATGGGTAAAATGGGTTACGGGTAAAATGAGTAATGGGTCAAATGGGTAATTGAAAAATATGGGTCGGATGGGTTGGCTTTGTGGGTTGACCGCAGGTTTACCCATATGGTTGGAATCTGCAAATTTACCCAAACAGGTTGGTATATAAACCCATATGGGTTGGCATTGGAAAACCGTGAAACTTACAGTGATCAACTTTTACTTCATGAGCAATTTGGAGAACGGAACATAATTCCCTATCAAGTCAGAATCATAAACAAACAATTTCTCCACAAAATAATCCTTGCAAATTTCACCTACAGTTCATCATGGCGGGAAAACTGAAGCTAGAAACTGCATTAATGAAGATTACAAGCTTCATACTTGCAACAATGCCGGCAAATGCGCTGATCCCCTACTCCTCGCATTCCATCTGGGACATGTGCTGCCTGCCGAAGACCCATTTTGGATCTTGGAATAGAGCCCTCTCGGTCTTGACATCCCAAAGACTGCTGAGGCAGTATCGTTGGCACGTGCCGACTGGAAGGAGACGAAGTCGAAGCACGTGATCACGGTGGAGGTCCCGGGGATCAGGAGAGACTAGGTGAAGGTGGATATGCATTCATGCGTGCATGTTCATGCTGATACTTATTAGGAGGAATTAGTTTTACTTCATTGGAGAACAAAATACTGAATACATGCATCATGCGTGCAATATACCTGACCTATATGCTGATACCTATTATGAGGGATTAGTTTTACTTCATGAACAATGGAGAACATAACACATGCATTCATATGGGAAATTTAGTTAGTTTTACCTATTTCTATTATTTTCTATACCCCATTTTCTTCAAAAGAGATGGCCCTAGATTTGCTGTAAAGTCAGTTGGCGTTGCTATGCTGAAGGAAATGTGCAGCAATTTTTGTGTGCAGATTTCATTAGAGTACATCTTGCATATTTCATTAGATTTCATTCATTTTGAACTTTTACGCTAACCCACCCATATGGGTCACCTCCCAGATGTCTCTGGTTTCAACCATGAAATCTGCAAAAAAAAATTGTTGTATGGGTTTAAACCCGCAAGTTTACTCAACTTTAACCCATAAGTTGAGGGATTTTTGACCCGCGGGTTAAATGAGTTTCAATTCAACTCATTTTTACCTGATCCATTTTTTACCCATCATAAAAAGGGTCAAAATGGGTCATATCCATTTTAAAATCATCCATATTACCCGACTCATATTTGATCCGTCAACCCATTTGTCACCCCTAACTGTCATAACTTAACGGTTTGACCTAATGTAATGGCCACAATTCAGCAGTTTTGTAAGTTGAGGGGTCAAAAGTGTTCAAAACAAAAAGATAAATGGTCAAAGGTGAATGATCATGGTAGTTAAAGGGTCACGTAAGTCATTTGCTTTATAGTAATGAATTAGGAAAAGTACAAAACTACCTCTATTAAACTTCGAAAGTGCCAATATGACCTTATAAAATCTGAAAGTGCTAAACTAACCATAAGATTTTGAGCAATTGTGCAAATATACCCAAATTATACTATTCCAGCATGGGTTGAAGGAATTTGGGCGTTGGCCTCATCTGAAAAGACAAAAATACCCCTAGATTTAAGACTCAAAATTTCATGATCATTCTACCTCTAGGCTTAAAATTGAACTATTTTTCTCCTTCTTCAGCTGCTCCGCCTCCTCCGCTCCACCTAGCACGTCACCTTCACCCATCACGCCACCTCCATCTAACATCACCGTCATTCTACCCTAAACCCTAGCACCACCACCACCACTATTTCCCCCTCCTCCTCACCGAACCCACCGCCCAGCACAACCGCTGCTCTTCCCTAAACCCCAGCGCCGCCACCATCCACCCTCCTTCTTACCCAATCCCGCCCATCACTACCTCCTCACCACCACGCCACATCCCTACCACCACGCCACCCCCCGTCCACATCCCAATAACCCCTTGACCTCATCCCTTGTTCCGCGTAAAGCTTGGGAGAAGGATCTAGGAAAGTTTCCACCGATGGAGACGTGGCTGAGCAGATCTGGAAAACTGCGATGTCTGAGGTTGCAAGCGACTGGAAAATGTGCAAAACTATTGCTGAAACCTAGCATATTTCGAGCCATCAGAAGACCTCCAGAAGTGTCGGGGCTGGCGTCATTGAGAAGTCCAGCGCAACTACTTCTTCGAATGCCACCACTACCTCTTCTTCGTGTCGTGAAGAGGGAATCAGATTCGACGTGGTAACATGGAGGTGTAGAGCCCAAATTGCTGATGTGGTGAAGAAGGAATCATATTTGGGCTTGTTGAAGATGATAATGCAGAAGAATATAAGGGGGAAAAAGAGAAAGGGAAGAAGAAGAAAAAGAAAATTGAGGGGTAAATTAGTCTTTTTTACATTTTATATATTTTCTTTTTTTAATAAAGAGGGAAAAATGTATTTCTATGGATCTCCGGCTAAATTGATCGTTGACAAAATAGTCAACCAAGTAGAGGTGGGCGTTGGGTCGGTTTAATTGATTTTTGGGTTTTTCAGTTCGGGTTGACCTCCAAAACCCCCAAAACTGATACCGACACGTATAACCAAGAAACCTGAATTACTCGAGCTGAATTTGAAATTTGGATTTTGGATTGAAACAGAACCAAACCATTTGATCCGAATATTATCAACCCAGAAAACAAAAATTCATATTCATTTCTTGACAAGAAAATCTAGAAAATTCATATACAATCAATAAGCTATTAACATCACTATAAAACTAACTTTTAAAACATAATCTAATCTACAGATCTGGACTAAAGTGGAGCGCAAGGAAGGCGGTGGTGGCGCGGTGGTGGAACATAGAGAACACTGACGACACATTGAGATTGGACACATTGGACAACGAGGAGAGATATATACATCGATGGTGGAACGGTGGTGGTGTGAGGAGAGATCTAATGGTGGCGCAAATTGTGAGATGATGGTAAGCTCGGTGGTGAGGTGATTGTATCGGTGGTGAGATTGTGGTGGGGAGACGGCGATATTTACGAACAAAAAGGATGGGGGAAGCGAAAAGGCCACCACCACTAGGATTTGTTGAAATGAGGCACCGCTGTTTTGTACTCCCTCCGTCCCACAATAAACTTCCTACTTTCTTTTTTGGGACGTCCCACTATAAACTTCCTAATTCTAAATTTTCTACATTTAGTCATAAATATGCGGTCATAACTCTTCCTTTCATTTGATTTAGGTAGGCTCACTCTCATCACCCATTAAAATGATGTCACATACACTTGTCCTAAAGTTTGTGCAAAAAATAATTTGGAACTTTAAAGTGGGACGGATGGAGTATTATTTACTCTTGAATAGTATCAACAATAGCCTTTTATAGTAGTTTATTAGGGTTTGTAAATCTTGGTTAGGTTTATTTGGGCTTAGGAAGGCCTAGTTAAGAAATCACACTTATTTCAAATGGCCCAAATTTTCTTTTAATTTAAATTCTCCATTCAGAATTTATTAGCATTATATTTATATACATATATAATATTAATTTATTTACAATTTGATATTCGGATCGGTTTTCAAATTGAGTTTCAATATTCAAAACCAAACCAAAACCCATATTCAAAATGTGGTTGTCCAAAAATCGTATTTTTAATTCGGTTCGGGTGATTCAAATTTGGATAATTCGTTTTTGATTTTTTGCCCGCCCCTACAACCAAGTCCAGGGTTAGGTTGACACTTTTAGATTTTACAGGGTTATATTGGCACTTTCGACCACAACATAGGGTTAAAAATACACTTTACTCTAATTAATTTGTTTATGGTCAAACATAATTTTATTAATATTTAAATAATTTTGCACTAATGAAATCCGACATTTAGCGGTATGCTTTGTTGAGTAGTACCGATTGGTTAATAGGATAAGTGGCATGTGCAAGCAACAATAATAAGAGACTCTGTTATTTCCTTCATCCCAACTAAATTTGCACATAATTTTTTTCACGGTGTCAACTAAACATATTTTACTATAAATATATGCAACTACGCAAAATAACTGCACATAAAAGTTAATATTTAAAAAATACATGTTGCATAGAATCTAATAATATCTCATAGGATACTATTATTGTTTATATAATTATTTAAAGACATAGTCAAAATTTGACTGAAAAAATTCTTGTTCAGATTTGGTTGGAAGAGAAGGAGTATATATTTTTGGAATATTACAAATAAATCCAAAAATAGTAGGAAGCAATTGTAATTGCCGGTCATTTTCCCCAAAATCTGTGAATGACAGAATGGGTTAACGATACTTCCTTCCTCCGTCCCACTTTAAAGTTTCTATTTTTTGGGACGTCTCATTCTAAACTTTCTACCTTTAACTATAAATATGATCATAATTATTCATTTTATTTGATTCATGTAGGTCCACTTTCATCACCAATTAAAAAGATGTCACATATACATGTCTTAAAGTTTATCTAAAAAACATTTAAAAGTTTAAAATGAGACGGGGTGATTATGAGTTAGCAAGCTATTGAGGTATAGAGGAGGAAGAAGAAGAAGTAGAGTTTGGCCCTGACCCAATTACTTAAGCTACCATAAGATACTAACTGAATTAGATGAAAGGGAACTTTAACCCATACATCTCACCTTTTTCCTTCCATTTTTTCCTTCCGCTTTCTTCTCTCCCCTTCACAGCATTCTCAATTTAATTCGTCAATTCATCATCCCCGCCGCCGCCGTCGCCGCCGCCAACAAACCAGCGAGAGGGATCTCGATACGCAGGTAGCCATTGTTTTCTCTGTGATTCTCAAGTGCATGTCTTCTAATCGGCATTGGTTGGTACTGTATTGTTTGGTACTATAGTTGCAGTGCTTGGGGTTGGGGAATTTTGATCCTTTTCAACCAGCCGCCGCCGTCGTATCAGTGCAATACAGTCCAATTAGAACAATTAAAGTACTCTTTCTTTGTCTTATTTGACTGTTGATTGCCCGCTACGTGTTTGATCGTTAATATTTTTAACTTTTTAAATTGACATGGGTTTAAAAACGTGTCTTTTTAAATGTTAAAAAAATATTTGACCGTTAACATATTTAAATATATTTAAACACTGGGTTTATGATTTTAGCATTGTTTAATGGTTCCTCAGGAACATGAATGTTTGATAGACCATTGACGCTTTTGCATATTCATAATTCCTTGCAAGCATTATCTCAATATCTTTTGTTTCATAAGTAAATACGTTGATAATATAGTGGGATCTCACGTGATGATATTGTTTTTTTTGTATGTATGAATGAGTACTATAAATATGATTATGAGGATAGTTGTTATTTATGTATCAGTTGAGTTTTAGTATACAATTTGACCCAGCAATACATAAAGGTGAAGGAATACTTCTGGGATGGAGGTTCTTGGTTTTAAGTATGAGGAAATCAGAGTTATTGATATAGTACGATACACTTTGTTTGATCAATTGTTTCTGAAACTTCTGGGTTCATGTTGACCACATCCATGTAACTGAAATGAAATGCTGGTGTCATAATAAGATGGATGGAGCTGGTTTGCCTTCTGGGTTGCTCCTATTATTTGGAGGGGCTATGTCATATTGTCATGGTTGTTAAATTAAAGTTAACCATCTCCGTTATGAGCTAATTTGGAGGGGTTTTGGCATTGTTGTTTACCTATAGTTAACTATATTCGTTATGTGATGAATCATTTGGCATGTATTTGATTACTCTTGCAGACCAACTACAGTTACAGCTACCACAACTCTCATGCTCTGCCATGGAAGACCTGAATTTCAATCCGGGTTTTACGCAATCCTTTGGTGGAAATGGAAATAAGAGGAAGAGCACAGGTATTGATTTGAATAAAAAGCCACAGCAAAGACAGCGGCGATACAAACCAAAGATTTTCGATGCCCTAAAACGGAAGAAGAGTCCTAAAACTCCTGATACCAAGAAGTATCCGAAGAAGCAGAATCGGAAGAAGCGAAGGGAGGCCTGCCTATCTGAACAGATTTCAGATTTGAATCTTGAAAATCCTTGTCCTAATGTATCAGAGACTACTAAGCAAAGGGAGGCCTGCCTATCTGAACAGATTTCAGAGTTGAATCCTAAAACCCCTAGTCCTGATGTGGAGTTGTGTCCTACCACCCCCCGTCCTAAAATTTGCTCTCAAGTCTATGAGAGGAGGAAGTATGGTTCCAGAAGAACTCTAGAGTTCAAGTCGGAAAATTTCATACAAGAAGACGGTGGTGGTAGGTTTGGTAACATTGAAGTGGAAAGGCAAGATGGCGGTGGTCATCCTAAAAATTTGTCTCAAGTATATGAGAGGAGGAAGTATGGTGCCAGAAGAACTCTAGAGTTCAAGCCTGAAAATGCCATACAAGAAGAAGCCGGTGTTAAGCTTGGTAACATTGAAGTGGAAAGGCAAGATGGCAGTGGTAACATTGAAGTGGAAAGGCCACAAGGCGGTGGTAAGGTTGGTGACATTGAAGCTGAAAGGAAAGAAGACGGTGGTAAGGTTGATAACATTGAAGTGGAAAGGCTGTCTATTTTCAATACGTTCACCTCAGGTTTAGAATTACCTCCTGAAGAAGATTTCGATGGTTGTATGAAGAAAGTTGTTGAAGAATATCGAAATGAAATTCTGCATGCTCAATGGTCTTTGGCTGAGTGTTTAATAAGTTTTCCAGATTTATTCAAAAAGCCGAGAAGGAGGAGGATGAGAAAAAAATTCCATCTCAACTTGTTAGGGACAATTGGATTGTTTAAGGGAGAAAGAGCCGCTAAGAAGCGGAGGTCAAGGAAATCAAGGAAGCTTGCCACCAAACTTTCAATCATGTGCATGCAGAAAGCACATCAAAATACCCGGAAAGCACGTCAAAATACCCATATGTACATGCAATCAATCGGCATTCCACCAGGTAATTATATGTTTATTGAATTTGAATTGGAATCGTTAGTGTTGGGAGAATAAGAAAATGAATTGAGATTATTATGATTAAAATTTTGAATGGAAATTATTTGAATTGGAATCATTAGTGTTGGGAGATTAAGAAAATGAATTGAGATTTTTATGATTAAAAATTCGAATGGAAATTATTGGTGTTACAAGAATGGTTGGATAAGACAAATAAAGATGGATTGATGGATTTAGTTGAAAGTTTCATTTTATGAAATTGTATTACAACTTTTCTTCTACCATGTACTATACATACGCAGAAAATATAATAAACAGGTTAATATTTGACAGTATCAGCCATATATTAAGGGATAGTTGATGAGGAATATAGTTGATCATACTGGGAAGGCCATAGTTGATCATACTTGGAATAGTTGTTGATCATAACTGGGAAGGGGATAGCTGATCATACTGGGTAGGGGATAGTTGATCAGGGATAGTTGATCATACTGGGAAGAGTGTGTTTTAGCAGCAAAGTTGAAGGTTATGATATGTTTAACTTCCACCTATGTTCAACCAATGTCACGGCTCAATTCTATAGTTCTCACTTTCTCATGTTTAATGTAGGGTTAAACACTCCTTATTTTATAAAATTATTCAAATCTGCCGACTTTTCTTCATTATATTTTTTGAAATACTCTATACTGTATATTATTCCAGTCTATTCACCTTCTTAACACCTTTTTAGTACTCTTTATTACCCAAATCTCTTTATCTTTTTTTTTTATTGCAGATCATGATTCAAACATATTTTTATTATTATTGCAGATATTGATTCATTAGCTCAGATATTTGAGTCTTTGCATATATCCCTTTATCCTAAAACTAAGAAAAAATCAGCCAAGTCTTTATATCTCTGGAAACCTCTCGAACTGAAGAAGAAAAAACGTCTGGTGGCCCAGAAGAAACGTATATTAGCGAAGGTGGCCCTTGACGAGGAGACAATGCGAGTTTGGAATATGTTGATGGGAAATGCCACACAAGGGTGGAAGAGGTTGTTGGGGAGTGATGAAGCTATGCAGGAGGAGGATGGGGAGGATGCTGTGAAAGCAAAGTATTGGAAAGAAGAGATACAAAAATTCAGGAAAATGGTAGATGCATTCCTCATTCGGATGAAGGTTATACAAGGTATATTCTCCCGAGATAAGCATGTTAAAGGAAATCTCTAACCATGTTGCAGGTTAAAGTAATCTGATTTAAATTTTTTATTTAAAAAGTGAAATTACTATCAACATCATTTTTAAAAAAGGAGTTTATTAGAATCTTTATTTATGAGGTACAGTTTGAAATAATTTTCTCGACTTTGTTTACAATCGCTACGATATTTTTCCTGTAAATATTTGTTATCATTTCGGAGGCTGATTTATGATCGTGTTTTACTGATTTATGATCTAATGGTCTCTCATATTTATTGGAACACCTTCTCCTTTGAAACATCTTTCAGGAAATCATAAATACTCACCCTGGAAAGGGTCGGTCATAGATTCTGGAGTTGGTGTTTTTCTAACTCAGAATGTGTCTGATTGTCTTTCAAGGTATGTGTTGGTGTTCAAATTATCTATGGATGTAACCATTATTTAACTAACTTTAACCAATCATATGGTTTGACACAATTAATTGCAGCTCTGCTTATATGGAACTAGCTTCACGATTTCCCATCACAAACCAACACAATGAATCAATGAATCCAGACCTTCTTGAGGAAGGTTCGGGTTCCGGTCTAGAATCAATGGGAAGTAGTGGCATAACAATTGATTCTAGCTTTAGAAGTAATGATTCTACTTTTAGAAGGAATGTTTTGCAAGTGGGAGATAGTATGGATATCTTATCCAACAGGGTGAAAGAAGAGGTTGTGTTAGCCGACAATGTGTTGGGGTCATTCCACACTGGGTCAGAAATAGATGGGTTGGAGTCAGTTCATGAAGATGAAGTCTTGAAGATTAATGTTGATGACAGTGTGAAACCAGTTAAGGATGGGATGAAAGATGATAGTTCAGGGGATAGGAATTTAGACAAATCTCCCTGTCTAAATTGCGACTATTTTACACCTTTGAGGGAGGATTCGAACTTCAAGACCAAAGCAGGAGGTAGGAAAGGTAGGAAAGGGGAAGCCAACAAAGAAAAAAAGACGGGAATGAAGGGCAAAAGAGAATCCAGTAAAAAGAGAGAAAAGAAAGTAATTGATTGGGAAGAGATGAGGCGGATGTATTCTATACCGCAACATGCTGATACAATGGATTCCGTTGATTGGAATGCAGTTAGCATGGCTCCAGTTGAAGAAATTTCCGATGCAATCTCCGGTCGTGGTCAGAATAACATCCTCGCAAGAAGAATAAAGGTACTCTAATGAAAATATAATGATTAGCCAGTATATCTCTTGCTAAATTTTCTTTTCTAGTAAAATATTAATGATTTTCCATTATAGGCTTTCCTAGAAGATGTACTTAAAAATGATGGTGACCTGGAGTGGTTGCGGAATGCTCCAGATAACGTTGTACAGTAAGTTCATTATCCATATATTTTATGGCATGTTTGTAACCTAAGCTTATTTATAACTTTATTTGGTTACCTAGGGAATACCTACTGAGAAAGGATGGACTCGGATTAAAAAGTGTAGAGTGCATTCGGCTTCTATCGCTTTTTCAGCATGCATTTCCGGTAATATTTCATATTTGATGGTGATAAACGGACTGTTTCAAAGTTTGTAGGAAACACGTTTATGGGTTTTTGAATGGTAAATCCATTTCAAAGTACGGGTTTTTAAAATGATCATCTACCCTATTGCTGATAACCAGCGTTCATTTTCTTTTACAAGAAACTTAGAATTGGAAGTTGCACACTAATAGACATTAAGCACTTTTTTTAATCTTCTCTGTTGCATGTTGTATGACTAATGAATGCTTGCTGTATGAGGAAGATGAATGAATTTGATGGTCCTCATCTTGAAAATGTAGAGTAGAATAGATACTTATTTCTATTCATATATCCTATTCCTGGTAAGGCTGATGAAGCTGCTTATGATTGGGATAATTATTTATTTGTATGTTTTGATTTGATGTGGCTGTGTGGATACTAATGGCCTGATTATTTATTTATATGTTTATGTTTAGATTTTATGTGACTAATGTGTATAATAGGTGGATACCAATGTCGGTCGAATAGTAGTTCGACTCGGATGGGTTCCTTTGCAACCATTACCTGAGGGTGTAGAATTTGACGAAATACAGGAGTAAGTTCAATCAGTTTCCTAATAATTTTCTGTTAGTTGGTTTATCCTATTATTATCCTCCTAACCTATTTATTAAATAATTTAGCTATCCAAACTATGATGATATTCAGAAGTATCTGTGGGCGCGACTTTGTATGCTTACAAAAGAGGAATTGTAAGTCCGTTCATTAATGATGCATTACTGATTTGGAAATGTTCAAAAGGAGTTTAACTGATTATGTTATTGCTTAAACAGGTACGAGTTGCATTACCAACTCATTACCTTTGGAAAGGTAAGGAATTAATGTTTTTTTTAAAAATCAATTATAAACTTATGCATTGTTTTACTAATTATATTTTATAAATTTAAAGGTATTTTGTACCAAGGTAAACCCAAATTGCAATGCATGCCCTTTAAAAGGAGAATGCAGACATTTTGCTAGTGCAAGTGCAAGGTAAGCTCAGCAGATTACAGTATTGTTGAGCTGAGTTTAATTAAAATATGTCACCAATGGGTGACATTATACTTTACAGGTCCAGGTTGAATCTTCCTGCTCCTCAGCATAAAGCTCCTCAGCCTACATGTGATCCAAATCAGTATCTGGAATCAGTCGTTGAATTGCCACCTTGCCCCGACCCAAATTGGAATCTCAACCCAGTTGTTGAATTGCCACCATCTCCCGAGCCAACTCACAATCTCGACCCAGTTGTTGAATTGCCACCCTCTCCTCACAATCTCGACCGAGTTGTTGAATTGCCACCTTCTCCCGAAATAAATCTCGGCTTCAGTTGTGGTCTTAACGAAGAAGGTGGTGATGTGCTGGATACCGATATTGAGGACTTTTCTGAAATACATATGCCCACAGTAACCATGAATCGCGAAGAGGAGATTTTAGGCCATTTATCCCGTGAATTGGAGTTGTACGATAAGTCTAAGTGGGACTTAACAAAGGCATTGGTTCCAATGGGAATTGAATTTCCGGATCAGAGGTCGAAGAAGCAAATTATAAGCCGATTGAGAAACATACATAAAGTGTAAGTACAGCCTTATTTCTTAATTAATCAGAGCAAACAACCAGTAATTGATTTATTATTTGTATTCATGCAGATATGTGCTTGAAGATGGACATCGTCTCTTAGAAACGGTTAGTTTATTAGACTATGTTGTTTTGTATTTATAGACCTGTGTGTGTTGGTTTAAAATCATGTGTTTTGTTGTGCTTTGTCAGTTTGATAAGCGGGAAATCGACGATCCGTGTCCTTATCTTCTGGCGACTTGGAAATCGAGCAAGTTTCATTTTATAAACATTCGTTCATATTTCATATCATAATTTTATAATTGTTTACCCATGTTAACATTCGATTCGACCAGGTGATTCGATCCGTGCTAGTTCAAGTGATGATCCAAACCATGGCAATGCGTTGGTAGGGAGTGATTCAAACAATGTTGGTGATTCAAGGAAAGAAAACAATAATAAACAAGTTCGAGGAACAATTCTGGTGAGAAATACAACTAAACTGAGCTCTTTCCTTTCGTTTCCCCCCTTACAACCATCATAAATAATGTTATTTTAGTAGTATGTTATTTCGGAACTAAACTAAAGATGGGGAAATCTATCAGATTCCGTCTCGAACAGCTATGAGAGGTCGCTTCCCATTGAATGGAACATATTTTCAAATTAATGAGGTGAGTTGTACTGCTTACCTACTATAAATAGTAAATTGTTTACTATAAATAGCTAGTGATCATCTATATGCACCTTTTATAAAGGTATTTGCAGATGATGAAACGAGTAAATCTCATGTTTTCATTTCGAAAGAGGAGTTGAGGCATCTAGAGCATCGACCATTGTATTGCGGAACTTCTGCAACTTCAATATTTAAAGGTAGATTATAATATTTCACCTTTATATTGAAATATAAGTTAATTTTGCTTACAATATAATTTTTTTAAATTAATCAGGGATGACTATGGTGGAGGTTCAGCACTGTTGTTGGAAAGGTATTGGTTTATTTGTCAATGCAAGAGTGTTTTGGTTTATTTGTTTATTTTATATTTTCATATTAATACAGGTATTATGTGTGTTATATACAAGTATTGTTCTCATATTGATACAGGTTTTATATGTGTGAGAGGATTTAATAGAAGAACAAGAGGACCCAAACCTCTTTGTCCCCTGTTTCGAATGATGGGCGATTCGGCACCAAAGAATAAAAAAGATTTGTTTTCAAAAGAATGGTATGAATATGAAGAAGAATAAGATATGGAACGAGTTCAATACCATTTTTTTGTTACATTTTGCTATTTAGTAGGTATAGATTTATAATTTTATACTTTTGTTTTTGTTTTTTTTGTTACTGCCGTATCTCCTTAACTAGTAAAGAATTATTTAATTTTTTTAGTGAAACTTTGATCATAGGTTAATTTTAATTTGACCAGATTTGCCCATCATATAACACAACCTTTGGACCTAAAAAGATTCTCTTACTTTTACAACTTGTTATTGAAACTAGTGTTGTCTCCGACACAAACCGAGAACCCAACACGACCGAACTCAATCCGAAATTCGAATCTGATCCGAGAAATATCGATTCAAACCAGCACCCGACACAATCGAAGTCAACTCGAATCTGACCCGAGATATATCGATCCGAACCCACACCTGACATGACCGAAATCAACCCAAATCTGACTTGAGATATATCGACCTGAACCCACACTTGACACGACCGAAATCAACCCAAATCTGACTTGAGATATATCGACCTGAACCCACACTTGACACGACCGAACTCATAACCCGATGTGAACCCAAAACCTTAATCAACTGAACTCGATTTAACTCGATAAATGTGATATTTAACCCAACATGTATATAACTCGTTTTGCCACTACCACAGAAACACTTCTCTAGAACTGGTTTTTTTGCACCGGTTTTTGAAAACTGATGCCAAAAATAAATTAGCATCTGTTTTTCAAAATCGGTGCTACTTTTTAGCACCGATTTTAAAAAACCCGGTGCTAATTGAAAATTCGGGTGCTAAAACTTTTAAAATTCTATCTTCCTGCCAAAAAATTCAAAAAAAAATAACCAAAATTTAGCATCGATTTTAATGTAAAAAATCGTTGCTAAATTTTTTAAAATTCAATCTTCCCGCCAAAAATAAGGAAGGACATTGATGTCACGTCCTTGGTAAAAAAAAGAAGGTGCAACAAAGCTGCCCTGGCCATGCACGTGCAGCGCTTGCCAATTCTTACAATTGGGCGGACTAGGTTTGTTGAGCCGGCGGGGCAGGCTGCATCAATGCAGTCCGCTTTGAGCCTCCCATAGTGGGGGGTTTTTTGGTCCCGATTTCGTCCCAATTTTTAATTGATCCCGATCTGAGCCCCAATTGTACATGCTCTTAGTCCATATACTCATGATCAAATATTCTTACTTTCTATTTTTATATGTTCTAGTAAAAAAAATAATATTTTGACTATTTCATTATTTGAACTGAAATTTGTGGCTGGAATTTAGCCAACTCTTTTTATTCTCTCAATTCTTCTACCACATCAGCAATAAAAATGTTTGTGCAAAAATGTGATAGGAACCTTTGGATGGGGGCAGAGTAGTATATTCTATATATGCATGCCAATATTTATGCTACGTGGCTATATGTATGCCAATTTACACATAATTATTTTTTAACTATCAAATACACATGATTTGTAAATATAAGTAAAGAAAGTTGTAAAAAATAATTTCATTTTATTCAAGATTGAAAATGTGAGAGATTACCTATGGTGTTTATATATATATATATATATGGATATGACCTATCGAAAATGATTGGAATCTACTAGAATTCCAGCCGGAGCAGTGGCTGGAGAGAGACGCGGCGGCATGAGTCGATATTCAGGCACGTACCTTATTTTTAATCATGAAGAAAAAGTTTGAGATTTAGTTAATAAGGCATGTGCTTGATATGCCCAAACAACTTAAATTAGCCCAAAGATAGAAGGTCCGTGGAAGAGAGCAACTGAGTAACGGGCACAGCATGATGTGATGGGACCGGTCACATTAGCCACCAACCCTTATACCAAAGACGTAACATGTTCAAGAGGTATGTTCACACTTTCTCAGAATTACATTACACAAAACCTAGAGAATACTCCATTCTGACAAGATCGTCGGAGCATATACGGTGCTAAGCCGACATGTCTGCCTTAAGGTATTCGTTGTTTTATAGGACGTGGATCATCTCTGACCCGTAGTAACATGCAGCCCACATTCAAACAAAGTGAGGACTCAACATTGGCGCCGTCTGTGGGGATCGCTTAATCTTTTAGTATTCGCGCAACTCATACACCATAGAAGGACAATCAACACCAGTCATACTCGAACAAGTGAAGAATGAAAGACTCGGACAAAGTGTCCCAAATTCTGTTCACTACATAGCCATTGTCCTCTGAGTTATTATTTGGTGGACATTGATTGTCACAACTTGAGGCATTTCAGACTAGGTGGGAAGGTATAGGTAAGGGTTAGGGTTAGTGGTGGCAGCTTGGATTGATACTTTAGCTAGATCATGTGTAAGAGCATCTGCAGTGGGGGTGTGATAGTGAGTTGAATTAAAAATGGGAACCGAATAGGAACAATTTAAATCCACAGTGGGAGTGAATTTGGTTTGAATTGAAAAACACGGCAAGCCCGGTGTACTCCCTATGTTTTTCTAAGTTTGGCACACTTACTTAAAATGGATATTTTTTTTGTGTTTGGCACCTATGGATCTCATACCAAAAAAGGAAGGGGACAACTTGATTTTAAATGTTATTCCGTAGTAGTGTACAGAAAAAAGGACAACTTTGTAGTAGTATTGATGTAGTAGTACTCCGAAAAATGACAACTTTGTAGTAGCCACTGAAATATTTGCAGCTTTAGGACAACTTTGTGTCAAGTCTGCCCACAAGCAAAAATCCAAGAGCCAAACTTAGGCTGCCAAACTTAGAAAAACAGGGAGTATTAAAAAATCTTTTTAATTTTTTTTCTTTTAAAATCTAAATTAAATTTTGGTCATTTTTAAAAACACAATTGTGAAATTAAAAAATGTTCATAAAATAAATTTTTTATATTGAAATTAATTTTTAATTTTTTGAAATGAAATTAAATTCATAAATTACAAATGTATTATTAAATTTACATTTGAATTTATTTTGTTACGTACATTTATTTAAATTATATATTAAAGGTAAAATAATGAGTAAGGTAGAGGGAATCAAGTGAGATCCATGAAGTGGACTTAGAAATGTCTCAACCATGGTGGGAGAAAAAAAGATGTGATTTAATTGCGGGCTAAATGCTGATGTGGAAGAGAGATTAATTATTTATTAAGCCGGATTAGTTCCGTCTCACCACTGCACATGCTCTTCAACCTCTGTAGAGCATTCCACAGTTAGATGGTTGAGAATATTTCTGAATTATACAATAATTAAAAGGTTTCATCTGTTTGAGATAGAAGCGAATTTAGAATGTTTGAAATGTTTCCTTGGTTTTACACTTTAGAAGGCCTTATCTGGTCGAGATAGAAGCATATTGAAATTGGACCCGAGAACGTATTCTTCCGTCAACTTGAAAAACTTTATTTTAATTTTTTTCTTATGTACTTGTCCCCCAAACATAATATGGATTTGTAATTGAACCACTTATCCACTTATCCAGATATGAAAGGAGTTTGTATGTGAGTAAAAAAGCAATAACGAGAGTAGACAACTTTTTTAATGGTGCCGTAGAACATCATAACACATCTACAGGAAATATTTATGCTAGTGAGTGATGTATGTTAAGGTGTGGCCGAATATTCTAATGCATGTTCCATAAATCACTCACCTCTTCATAAAATATTCATCACTTTACTAAATATATAATTTATGAAACACATGTCGAAATCTGATTTACCCAATAATTTAACATAGTACAACATTTGTTAACATATAAAATTCTATGAACACATCTACTTCTACCCTAATCATCTTAAGAAACAAATCTCAGGCCATAATAAATATCTGATTTTTTATATTATCAGATGGCATAATTCAAAATAAAGAAAACATAACCAAGCTAATCCTAGTGATAAACAAAATAAATCTACCTAATTAATAATTAAAAATCCGAAATGGATTAAGATTCAATAAAATCCCAAGCAATGAAAATTGAAGCTATATTTTCATATAAAAATCAGAGAGACAAATTTATTTTATCCTATTTCTTTTGAAAAAATATCATGTTAAACCGACGGATAGTTAGAACAATAAAAAAAAGTTTGCTTTAATTACTTTTATTTTTTAATTATAATTATTTATATAGTACAATACATTTTAAAAGTTTATGAATACGAGTATAGTGTAAAAGGGTACATCAATTATAAATTAATTCGTTGTGATTTATTTTTCTTGGAGTAATATATATAATATATATATATATATATATATATATGAGTCTGTCTCTTGAAAGACGATCTTTCCATAAGTTATGGAAAAACCAAGGTTAAAACTGAAAATTTGAAGAAATAAAAATAAAATTTTTGAGTTGTATTAATCGAGTCATAAACTTATCACTCATACGTGTTGCATAATAAAATTTTAATATTGCAACTAAAATCGTTTGCTTTTTATAATTTTAATTCAACCATGTTTTTGCCTATGAAAAGACTGTCTTTCCATGTACCTATGGACGGTTTTCCAGATTTTATCCGGTACATTTAGTCCGAAAAAGGAAAAAAATCAGCGACGGAACAAAATGGCCCCGCCCGAACTCCGACGACGCCACAAGCGCCGGCCAATATCCGACCAGCAAAAGCGGAGAGACCTTTCTCTTATCCGGCAATCCCAGAGCCGGCAGGACGCCCAGGAGAGAGTCCGTTGTGTAGCCTCTACTGTACTTTCTTTTCAGAGCGAACCAGAATCAATTTCTAACGATATCGATATCATTGAAGTTGATGAGCTCCGAGTCCCCACAGCCGATTATGAAGTACGTCAAGCTTCCAAACTCAGAGGCCCCGAATTCCGCCGGTGGTTCGCCAAGCAGCTCATGCTTCCCGAGTGGATGGTCGATATTCCTCCCAATCTATACACTGATTGGTATGCCCTATTTCATATCTTGCTTCCATTCCCCTTGAATATTTTACTCAGTTTCAAAAGGGTTTTTGCTGAAATTTCAACAACCTACAATAACGTGTTAAAATTCGGATGTTCTGTATTTCCGAAGGTTAAAAGTACCCTGTTGTTTCTGAGATGTTCATGTGGGAGAGTTGTTTAAGTTTGATTAATTTGCTTAATATGGTCAAATTCTTAATAATTGAATGTGCAAACTTCTCAACTTACTGTTAGATCATGTTTTCTTGAAGGTCTGTGTCTGCGAGACCAGCGGGGAAACGGTGTTTTGTGGTGTCTTCAAATGGAACTACAGTAAGTAAGCTACGGAGTGGTCATCCCTTGCACTGTTTTCCTTCTGCACTACCTAGTGGTGCCCGGAATAACAATAGATCCGCTAATTCCTATTCTATACTCGACTGCATATTCCACGAGGTACTTACCGTCTCTTTACTTGTCATTCAGTAAATCGAGCACATGGATGTGTTTTTAACTGAATTTGATGGTGCATTTTTCATGTGACTTTGCAGCCTGATCAAACATACTATGTAATTGACATGGTTTGTTGGGCAGGATTATCTTTGTACGAGTGCACTTTCGAGTTTAGATGTTTCTGGTTGACAAGTAAGCTGGTTGAGGTTGGAGCTTGTGATGCTCCGTCCACTTACCACCGATTCAGATTCAGTACTGTCTCTGTCTATGATTGTGATCAGGATGGTCTGCAAACAGCTTACACCGCGGCGACGCCATATGCCAAAGATGGGCTTCTTTTCTTCAACAAGTAATATTCTTCTTCTATGCTTGTACCCTTCTCTATGCCTGCATATTTGTTCTCTTGGCTGAGTTTAACTCTATCAGAATTAACTATGCAGTTCTTGAGTTATCGAATGTAATGCATGCTTGTATAAAATTATTATTGCATTCACTTGGATTTTCCTGTAGGCATGCCCACTATCAGACAGGAAATACACCACTAGCTTTAGTCTGGAAGGATGAAAATTGTAGCCAGTATGTCATTGATACGGATAGCAAGGGGCAAATTCCAAACCAGCAACAGGTTCATCTCAATTTTTCTCCTTTTGGTAACCATTATGGTTTAAGAAATGATAATCAATTTTCTTTGCCTAGCCCTCTTTAATGTATGTAGGAAGAATCATTTAAGGGTGGG
>JAULKK010000009.1:154507-165561 GCA_032355705.1 Rubia peregrina
AGCACAATAAATACACAATAGCAAAGCATTAAATAGCTTACATATAGATCTCAAGACATGGGCTTGGAAGCCTTAATAAATTGTTCCCAAGATTATGTTTAGCTACTAGAGCCCGTACTAATTAACAAAAGCAAATCAAACATAAATTCAAGAAGAAATTAAGATGAAAATGGAATAAACCTAGGGTTTTCGCTATTCTGAATCAGGAGAAAAGGTTGGAGAAGAAAGAGAAAACTGATGAGTATTTATAGTACAAAAAGTCCAAAAGTAAGTCTGGGTTGACGGTCGTCGTGATACTCTGCCCTCAAATGGCTTCTTCTCTTTGGTGTTCATGTAGTTGTCTCCTCTTCCTTTCTTCGGGTCTTCAAAAAATCTTCATTTTTTTCAAAATGGAGTCTTCAAGGTCTTCAAATCTTAAAAAATTACCTTGTCTCACAGAATCTTTATTACAAGTGACAAAAGCGATAAAGTTGCTCTTAACTCTAATATTAGTATTTCAAGGTAAAATAGAGTATCCAAGGCACAAAAGGATACCAAAATGAGTACAAAAGAACCCAAACTAACTATATAACATGGACACACCAGTATACAAAGGTCCATATATATAGTAGTTGGGAATTTGGCCTAAAATAGGCCCAACAAGTGGTTAAAACCAGAGCAGCCGTCGGGGCTCATGCCGGAGTGGGGCACCATGCCGGTGTAGAACAAGTGTCCAGGAATGGGCCATTCTGGACGTTCCGGGCATGCCACGCATCAACCGACATGGGCCGCTGTCCTGGTCCTCATTTTCTTGTTTCTGGTCTGCGCCATGCATCATTTTTGCGTGCCCCGCCAGCTGGAACCTTGTCTTGCGCAGTACCTCGGCATGCCCTGCATCATTCTTCACACCTCGTGGGCATTTCTTGACATTTGTGACTTGAAACAACGTGGGATGTGTAAAACGGAACGTTACGCCCCTATACTTAGCCTTTTTGGGTGAAAATAGGAGAGCCTCGAGCCGGATTTTGGCACGGCCCATGCTAGGTGATATGGGCCATGCCAAGGCCCCCTAACATGGGCCATACCATTCTATATTTTGGTCTATGCTAAGCACGGTGGTCGGCGCCCGCCGTGGCTAGTTTGCATGGCTAACTTCTTTGCTCCACTACGGGTGAACCGTTGGCCCAATTTTAGAGTTCTTGTAGTCAATTTTATAGCGCTCGAGAAGAAAAATCCAATGGTGAAGCCCAAAATTGCTTAATATTCTCTAATTTTTACCAGAACTCCTGGCAACCTCGAACAACGATCCTTCCGTTTCTTCTTTGGCCTTCTTGAACTTTGACTCCGCGTTTCTTGGTCGCAATTCCTTCTACTACCATGATTTGAAATTTGTTGCCTTCAATCTACTACCTTCCTTGTGAATGGTCTTCAATATCTTCTACCATTCTTGTAAATGGCCTTCAAATATCTACTATCACTTTCACAGATGGCCTTTCACTAAAATAAAATGAAAAGGCACTCACGGGCAACCTACTAATGAGATCAAAGAGGAAGATCTAGGCGGACGTGAATACCAATTGTCCATTAGTCTCAATTAAGTCTACAAACGTAAGAATTAGACAAGAAAACCAAAAGTGATCGTCCATACCCTTTGTCGTCCAAACCTAACTAAAACTAGCAATCAACCAAACAAAAGATGATAATAAATATGTTAAATGCATCGACTAACGCATGCATAATGGTGCACATCAGAAGAAAATCATTTTTAATCCACAAGGAACATCAAAACATGTGTATCAATATATGTGTCATTAAAATTCTTATTCAAAGAAGATAGAACATGCAAGGTATTAATGGTGGGTAGCACATCATCACAATCAAAATCACTAACCTTAGCTAATGTCGATCCCCTTGGGTTTAGAATATGGTCGAGGAGATATTAAATCCTTGCCACTCTCCACCAACCGCTCCATGTTAGTGACCATAGAATCCATAATAAAAATATCATCCCTAAACTCACAATTAACCTACATTTCTAGTTGGTTTGTTACTTATTTTAGAGAAAGCATTTTTTAAACAATTAGCATATGAGGGAACTTTTTCAATGACATCAAGAATGAGAAATATTGGGAATGATAAACTCAACTGTCTCGAAGACTTGGCGAATTTGAGCTTCGTTGGTTGCCACATTTGGCCTTCTCCGTAAAGCACTAGGAAATGGTGGCGAAGGGTTCATCCTTGCCTCGGTGGTGGGGAGTTCCTTTGAGTGCTCCTCCTCACTTACTATTTCTTCTTCTTCGAGGTTAGTCTTGTTACTTTCCACCAATTTGTCATCCTCTTTCACGACCTCCTTCTCGGCATCACATACCTCATTCCCGCTTCTCAATTTCAAGGCACTCATATTGTGTGGATTAATCTCCGGTTGTGATGGTAGCTTTTCGGATTCCCTAGCCTCAAGCTGACCCACCGCAGTGGCAAGTTAATCAACATACACTTTAAGGTTCTTAATACTGGAAAAGGCTCTTTTGCCAAGTTCTTCAATCTCCCTTCTTGTTCGCTTCGCGAACACATTACTCTTCTTCGTCAAATGTGCAATTGCATCAAGGATCTCCTCCCGGTCTGACTTGTACAATGGATCATTGGTGTTGGAAGGCCCTTTCCTCTCTTGGGTAGGGTTGAGGTGGTCCACCTCAATTATACCCTTGGTTGCCCTTGCACCACTGGAAGTTCAAGTGGTCACGGTATCGGGGACTAATGAAATTTTCATAGGGATCTTTTCTATCTCTTTCTTGGTTCCCTCAAAATCCTTGTTGTTGCCCCCCAGAAAATTTCCTATTTCCACCATTGAAGTCTAAGGTCTTCACCTCCTCGAAGTCATCAACCACTTGTGGACATGTATCAGTTGGGTGATTAAGACTGCAAATGCCACACACATTGACTTGTGGAGCTCTCTATTTCATAAACTCTTTAATCATGGAAGCAAACGCTTGTACTTGTTCCTCAAGCTTGGGAGAATGAGCGGGCACCTCTAAGGTCTTCATATAGGGTCAAGTACCAAATTGTCTTGTACCTTTGGCCATCTCCTTTAATAGTGCCATTGTATCTTTGGGGCTTTTGTTTGCTATAGAGCCATTACATGCCGCATTCACCATGCACATGTATTCATCGCAAAATCCTTATAAGAAATAATACATCAAATCACCCTCCTTGAATGGATGATAGAAGAAACTAGCCAATAGCCGCTTGAACTTCTCCCAGTACTCATACAAGGAATCGTTTGCCAACTGTGAAATATTGGGAAGTTACTTCTTCTAACCAGCAGAATTTGAATTCGGGAAGTATTTCTCGAGAAACCTCTCATATCCATATAAGTGTTGCAACCCAGTGGGAGGTAATATAGCCAATCCTTGGCTGCATCCCTCTACGAAAAAAGGAAATGATCATAAGTTATAATGCTCCACCGGCACCCTTACCGGTTTCATGTTGGTGCAAACCAAGTGAAACTCTAATAGGTGTTTGTTCGGGCTCCCTCCAGCCATCCCATGGAAGGTGGGAAAGCATTGGATCATGATGCTCTTCAGCTCACAAGTTACATTACGTGGCAAAGTTGGGAAGACTATACAAAGGGGTTTATTCTCCGAATTTGGAGCTATCAATTCCCTGAGCATCTGATTGTCTTCCGCCATCTCAATAAACTCCTCAACGATAACAGCCAGTCCTTGTGGAACCTCCATTCTAGCTCTCCTCCTTCTCCTTCTCTGACCACCTGCATTTTCCGATAGATAGTGTAAATTTCCAAAGTTCGTGGTACGGGTATGTACCATAAACCAGAAACTAGACAATACTAGTCCCAAGAGAAAATACTAACAAACATATTAGAAATAACTAGAATAACTATAGAAAAATCTTAACACAATAATCAACTTAAGCTACAAAATAAAAACAATACTAACTACTCTACCAAATAGTAATTCAAGTTAAAAATAAAATCTTTAAACTAGCATCCCTGGCAGTGGTGACAACTTATCATTTTCCCGACATTTATTCGTTAAGAATCTTTGTCATTCATCCCAGCGTCTCATAATATATGTTAGCTATTTCTTCAGCCTCTAAATTTGAAACCCATGTTAAGATAGATGAGCATCGTATTTGTGTAAATATGAAAAATTGTGTCGTTTCAGTAGCTTCCAACCTGAAATAGCCCAAACAATCTCATAAAACAAAAACCTTTACCCGACAACCCAAGACTTTTACACTTTCCTCAAACTTAATAAATATCTTTAAACCATTAAGAACACATAGACTTGATTCAAATCCAACATACATAGAGTAATTTCATTATTTAGCTCAGTATAAGATTCATCCACACATGGGACATTTTTAGAATCTATTCGAGGAGACCCAGTAAATAAAGCCAATGCTTTAGGATGAACACATGCCGCATTGTCCTGTGTAGAAGGTTTCCTTACCTATATACCATAGACACAAAAATAAGGGATCGGCCCAAGTAAGAACAATAATATAAATATTGAGGTTACATAGAAATCCAACCAAACCTAGGAAAAAAATGTACCCTACCTTAGAATGAGAGAATTCATCTTCGACATATTTATAACCAAAACCAACACCCCACATCTCAGCTCCAATAGTTTCGCATGTAGTTCCATCCCATAGTGCACCTTAACCTTATGGGCATTAGAGAAAACCCCAACCTGATCTATATCGCATCCCTCCAGTTCAACTGAGCTAGGAATTGTACCCATATCCTAAAATACCCTAATAAGGTGAAATTTTTCACCCCTAACTCGTAGAATTTGTAGAAATCCACCATCAACAATAGCCCTAGATATTTCCAATACCCCATCCAGAACACACGCCTCACCCAAACCAGTGACCTCTAACTCATGTTTTTGTTCACAAAATAATAGTAAAGCCCCATAATGCCAGCCCCAACCATTTTAACATACATGTCTCCGAATATATTGAGGAATAGCCTGGACAAGCAAGACTAGTCTCTTTTAGACCCCTAATATCCTCGCGTAATGTTATAATAATCTCATCTTTCTCCTCGCAAATAGCATGTAGCCTATTTATCTCACCTCTTAACTTATTTTCAGTACATGCTCTTGGCGAATCTATTTGAGCTCAGTCACCTGTTTAATTTCTTCACCTTGCTGACGCAATGGACAGCAAGTTGAGCAGCCTAAGTTAATGTTTCTCCAACCTACTTCATTAAAATAAAGTTAATGGCATAGGAGCAATTTTTTTTAAAAACAACGTACCCCCTGCGTAGAACCAAATTCACAAACAATTTTTTTTGAAAAACAACGTACCTACCATGCAGAACTGTCTGTCACAGTCATACAACTATAAGCCTTTGTTACATTTTCCAGTGATTTCATCAATTTAGAAGATCCCCTCTCAGACTCCCCTTCTACATCAACCTGACACTTAGTACTTCCATGATCCTCCCTTAAGCAGTTGGTTTCATGACAAATAACAGATAAGTCACATCTTGATCATAAAGTAAGGATTTTGTTAAGACACAAAACCTTGCAGCTGCAGAAAATAAAACATCAATAAAATAACATACTCTAGGTGTCAATTTATAAAATGAAACAAAATAATACCTTCAGAATCGGTAGGCACCCAACTTCTAAGAATATTACCTCGCATTTCCCTTAGGAAATTGGGCCTTCCCTTCCACTTCATTCCTCGATCTAGGTCAATGTTTTTATATTTGCAATGATTTTTGGTCGAAACATTTCACATATATGAACATATTTTTCCAATCCCCATAATCTTCATGAGAAATCTTTATAATTTCAACACTTTCAATAACTGACTTGAATGATACCATATACTCACCAGCATTCATTTCAAAAAACTTATAGTAGCACTAACTAATGACACAAAAATTAATGGCTATTTCACGACGTAGAAGTTCAAAACCAATCATTATAGATATTTCCTGAGAATGTATCTGAGCGAGAGCAACACCATAAGCCTCCAAAAATCTCATAATGTAATCTGGTACAAGGAGCGACAAACCATACTGCAACTGACACCTTATCAGTAACGCACTAGCCTTTGATCATTTGGGTAAAAATATCGTCTGGTGAGTATTTTTATGCTAGGTGATTTAGATTTACTAAAAAGTATTACTCTTATTTATCTTCATGTAATATTATGATTCATCCCACTGGGGGAGTCGTAATGAGACCACCACCTAATATGTTTAGAGTTAACCACATTTGTATATTGAAAATTCACCTACATTTTTGGTCCACTAACACCGAACTCCCAAAAATTTTGGGAAATATCGAAGTGCAGTTATACTTTCTTACCCAAGTAGCCAATGCATACTTCGTTGCGCCTTATTACTTCGGCAAAAATACGCCAAATAACATGATACCATTACAGTGTCTTTTTCCTATAAATAATTACAGCAGCTTCATATGCATTAACAACTTGCCTATGGTATACACCTCCCATAGTCATGCGAAGCACAAAGTAAAGATAGCTTCCCGGTCCAGCGAACCAAGTAAAAGACTATGCACTGGAGAAGAAAGAGGACCTTGCTAAAGAGCAGTGTTGTTCGTCAGAGGTAAAAGAGAACCTCCCTAAGAGCAGCATTTCGTTTACAATAAGCTAATAGAACGAACCTAGATGAAGGAACGACTCTCACTTAAAACGATGCCACTAAAACCATGATCTATAAACATGGCCCATGATCCACAGGGATTGCGGAATACACCAAACATAAAATGAGTAACCCAAACAGCAGAACAGATAACAGAATCTTTCCCTGAGATGATCCAAATGTTATTCAAAAATTAACTTACGCATCGGAGGAAAATCTCGTGGACTTTCAGGGATTTTATTCTGCAGGTGTTATGAAATTAACAAGAAGCATTGGGCTGATACCAAACATTATGACAGTCCAGAAGGAATTCCCCGCATCACCAAGTAATATCAACATGAAAGAGACTAAAAAGCAATACAATTGACAAGTGTTCATAATATCAACATAAAAACCCTACCTCTCATCGGTTCTCTTAATAACTTAAAAACCCGCTATAAACTTAAATAAAACTCGATTTCATCATCAAGAACAAAGTCTCATGCTTCAACAACACAGAACACAAAAAATATACACATGAACAAGTATCAACAGGCTATGCAACAATGAAATCAACAAAAAAAATCCTACTCAACAAGAGCATGCTTCAAATCAAACAAACTTAAAATCAACATTCAAAAACATACCAAAAAAACCTTCAGAAGAAATCTGACACTTCCCAATCGTGTGAAGACACCACGACGCTTTCAACTTCGATTGAGAAACAAAATCGGTGATGGACTCAACAGAAATATGGTTAGTTTCTTACAATCCATCCCCAAATACCGATAACAAAATGAAGTTATGGGTAAAAATCAAAAACAAAAAAGCATAAATGCGTACAATTTACTAACCACACGCGTTGATAAACTTGCAAAAACAACAATCACAGGCAAATCTGTGTAGAAGCAGTTGCAGAGAGTGAAAATGGCAGAATACGAACAATTAGAGATGAGAAAAAAATTATACTCCCTCTGTCCCATCATAAACTGCACAGAATCTTTTTCTTGTAATTTACGAATAAAAAATTTACACAATTAAAACGGTAGAAAAGTTGAGCTGGTGTACTTGGCAAAGTCATTTTCCCATACAAAACTGAACTATGCCACAAAGATAAGTTATTTCGACAGCCATCCGCTATTTGCAGCCTATGGCCAAAAGGCCGAAGCAACAATTTGAGAGCCCCTTCATCGGCCAAACATCTGCTCATTTTCATAAGATTAAAAAATGAAAATATCATAAACCGAACATCACCCAAGTTTCCCAAAACCTAATGGTCACTTCTTTCATGTGAAGTCTTCAAAGCATCTGAACCATAACTTTTAGTCCAACCTAAGACTTTGGAACAGTCACGTTTAAAATCTTTACATCTTGATAAGGTTTATCCGTCTTCTTGTCGACCTTCACCTTCTCAATTCCCTGTTAAGTAAGATGATTAGGCGAGCCTGTTCTCGAGGAAAAGTATGCTTGAATGACATTCAATGCAGAGGTGAAGACCAAACTTCTCAAGAATGTGCACACTCAAATTTATACATCCAAGATATAAGCAAAATGACTTTAGTATGCAATGAGTACCTGTACAACATCCATCCCTTTCACCACTCTACCAAATACTGTATGCATGTTGTCCAACCATGCAGTAGCAACGGTAGTGATGAAGAATTGAGAACCGTTGGTGTTTGGCCCAGCATTTGCCATTGATACAGTGAAAGGTCTGTCGTGACGCAGGCTGTGAAATAGTAGAATAAAGTAAGTAACATTGGCAACACGACACAGATCCACAAAACCAAACCACCCAACCCAAGTACGTCCCTTTCAAGTTTCAACTGCACACTGGAAGTACAGCAAATAAATCACAAAGAAATGAACACCAACAGTAGAGCACCAAAAAACGGCTTCCGCAATCAATGTGTCCAACCCAATAAGCTGTTATTGAAACATTAGGTTCCTTAATGCTTATACTTTTTCCGGTAATTGTATTCGAGCCTAACAACTTAAACATATACTCCCTCCGTCCCAGAGTATTTGGCATGTTTTTTTGTCAAATTTCTCAGACCATGTTTGACCATCAATAACTTTCATTACGGATATTAATGGTACATTAAAATTTGATATTTAGAAACTACGCAGACATATGAGTCTAACAATATCTCACATGATGATATTATAGTCTTGTTACTAATTGAAATTTATGGTCAAACATAGGCTGAGAAAGTAGGCCAAAAGTTGTGGGACGGGGGAGTAGTGTGTGTATTAAGTGTATCACCAACTATTTAGGGAATTATGCGGTGAATGCGAACTGCTTTAATCTGAAATCTAAAATTAGGACAAGTGATTCCTTGTAACTTTAATCTTGTTAGGAATGGATGGAATTTGTCCAAGAAAAGTATAAACAGACGTGAAAGTTGATGTTTACACGAATTGGATACTAGTGGAAAATGTGCAACCTTGTGTGACAGCACAAGTAAAAAAACAATAGTAGGTGTTTACATTACAGTTAAAAGCAGTAGCCAAATCCTAGTCTAATAATGCCATTATTTACTACACTAAATATTTAATACTATTGAAGAAAAAAAAAAGGCAGAGTTGCAGGGAAGTGGGTCATGGTTGAAGTTTAGGACAAACAGTAGCATTGGGATTGGCCAACGAACCTGCCGATCACATCAATTTTTCAGAATCACTCACATCACAGTTACTTTACCAAACAGGTCAGTTTCACCTTAACGTTAAATAACTTTTGGAACGACGCATGATAAGTTGGTATTTCTATGGGGTATAAGAAGGGGACTTACAGAGAGTGGCAAAACAGGGGTGTCTGGAGGCAGGATCATCTTCAAATGAGGGTGGAACTTGGCCATACACCATTTCGCAGCTCATGTCTTCAAAATCTGGTCAATCCAAATTCACTGTTTCAGTCATCGAATCCCACAACAGGCCATAACAAATAGCAAAACCATACTTGGATTCATGGTCAATGGGAGTCCAAATTCATTGGTGAAGAAATCCTGGGTTGGAATCTTGCACATGTTCACGCACATACCAACACACCCACTGTTCTCCAAATACCTGCACTTCTTTATCACCACTCCACTCCTCTGCTTCACTCCATTTACCTCTACTTCCACCACCTTCAATTCCATCACCCTCCATTTCAGAAAAAAAACACACTAAAATGGAAAGCATCACCCTTCACAAAAATATACTACCTCTGAGGGCCCAACCAGCCAGTGGAAGGTTGGAACGGTTAAAGCTGCATTGAATTCTGCCGCCCACTTCGTTGGCGGGAACAATTTCCTAAACTGTCAAACATAACATTTCCTTAGGAGCCCTCAACAAGCTGGTTAAGGGGGGAGACTTGAGATCTTCTGCACATAAGTGCGCATGGGTTCGAACCCCATAGCCAGCATTTTACTCATAGTTTTATCTTCTCTTTTCTTTCCTTTTTAATAACCATTAAATAAATTCCTCTCTCTCTCTCGACCTATCCACACTCGGAGAAAGTGCAGGGATTGAAAGATGAGTGATTACCTGAGCAGGAGCACCAGGAGGAAGCATAGAGAGAAGAACCTCACGGACAACTTGTTGCTGCTGCATACGGTTCCTACCTTTGACCACTCCCTTGGAAACCTCAACGAAGCTGTCGTAATCATAATCCAACCATCCCTTCTCCTTCTCCACTGCTTCTGTTCCTGTCTTGGAAGAAGATGATGAGTATTTCTCCATCTTCCGGGCAAACAACGTCATGAAAGCCCTCTCCAGGAACCCATCACTGTACTTGGTCTTCTGTCCGAACGGCGCCGGCTGCCCCGACGCCTCCGCTATACCGCATCGTATCGTCGTCTTCACATTCTTCGCCCGCTGCTGTTGGTGTCCATTAATGCCTGTGAGCGCAGCTGCTTGGAAGCTTAGAACCACCATTTGCTTAATTATGAGCTTTGCAATCTTCTTTTTTATTTTGACCTTCGTAAGTGGTTAACTACATTGTATGATCAAAGAGATGAGGCAATATTTACCATAATCATATGACTTGGCTTCACCTGTGCTTCGAAACGTGTTTGGCTTGTGGCCACCACAAAATGGATCATAGTATATCTATTCCTTCAATTTTTTTAGGCTTATTTGGCACACAAATGTCAAAACCTATGAAATGAGCCACGATTGATTTGAGGCCAAAATGGATGCCACGACACACTTCTTCACTCACTCGGACTAAACCACTTATCCAAACTGCTCTTTTTATCATCAACATTTAACAATTTTTTATAAAGACCTCCATCCCATATTAAATTACACAAAATTAAATATTCAGTCAAACTAAGAAAATTTTGACTACGTATTTCAATAGATATATTGAGAGAATTATTTCCCATAATAATTACTCCCTCCGGTCTACAAATATTGGCACCCTTCAACATGGCACAAAGTTTTTGAAAAGGTAAAATGAGTGGTGGAT
>JAULKK010000009.1:211144-221690 GCA_032355705.1 Rubia peregrina
GTCTATTTTTAAGCATTTGTCTACATTATTATAAATTATTTTACCGAGTTAAAAAAATTGGAGGCATTTCTTAATCCTGAATTACGTTAGGATCAATCAAATATACTCCCTTTGTCCCGCTATAAATTGCTTAATTTGACTTTTGAAAGTCAACTGCATCAATTTTTAAATATTAATATCTTTATTTCTGTGTGTAAAAGAAATTCAGAAAAAATATGATATAAAAATACATATTATGATGAATCCAACGATATATAATATGATAATAGCCTTACATATAGAATAATAGAATTTAATGGTTGAAGTTGGGTTAGTTTGATTTCCAAAAGTTAAATTAAACAATTTATAGCGGGACAGATGGAGTATAGTCTTTTGGAATATTTAAACTGAATTTGTTTACTTTAATTTCATACTCGGTATTATGTTTTTTTTATCTTTACTTTTCCGGTTCGGTTACGGATTTGTTACTTTCGGAATACTTATAATGAATTTGTTACTTTAATAGTATTTTTATTTTTACTTTTCCGGTTTGGTAACGGATTTGTTACTTTTCCCATTTTGTTTCGGAGAACTTTGGCCTATATATATTCACCCCCACCTCTTTGTTCACGCAATTGTGTCAAAAAACCCCAAATCCTGTCGCTCGATGGCGGAGGGTGATTACTGTTTGGACTGTAAGAAGAGCACGGAGGTTGTGCTCGACCACTCCACCGGCGACACGGTGTGCCTCGAATGCGGGCTGGTTTTGGAGTCCCACTACATCGACGAGACGTCGGAGTGGAGGACATTCGCCGATGATTCCGGCGACAATGCCGATCCCAACCGCGTCGGAGGCCCCACCAACCCTCTCTTCAACGACGCCCCTCTCTCCACCTTCATCTCCAAGCCCAAAGGCGCTGGCGGCGGTTTCCGCTGTGCCCCAAGCCCTAACCGCCATGACCTCAACCTTATCAAAGCCTTCGAAGCCATCGCCGACATGTGCGACCAGCTAGGCCTCGTTTCCACGATCAAGAACCGAGCCAGCGAGATATTCAAGAATGTGGCCGGTTGCAGGATCAAGAACCGCAACGCGTTAATGGCCGCGTGCGTTTACATGGCGTGCAAACAGGAGGCTAAACCCCGAACCCTGAAGGAAATTTGCACCGTTGCAAACGGTGCAACGATGAAGGAAATCGGGCGAGCGGAGAGACTCATCGCGAAACAAGTCCCGGACATGGAGATTCGGCCGGCGGGAGCTCAGTCCGGGAGCCTGATGATGAGCCGGTTCGGATCGTGCCTTGGAATGAAATTCCAGGCTGTTAAGGCTGCCCAAGAGGCGGTTGGGAAGTTGCAAGAGCTCGATATCCGGAGGGCTCCTACGTCGATTGCAGCTGCTGTGATCTACATGGTTACGCAGCTTTCCGACAACAAGAAGTCCCTCCGGGATGTTTCTGCTGCAACTGGAGTTGCGCAAGGGACGATCCGAGACTCTTACAAGGATCTCCATCCTCATATTTCTAAGATTGTGCCCACTTGGTTCACCCGGCCGACACTGAAAGCGTAGATGCTTTCGTTTGGATAGATTTGTGTATTGTGTTTGGTTTGTGAGAATGGAGATGAATTTTTGGAAGCAATTTGAAAATCATCTTTTCCTATTCCACTCCACTCCAATACCTGTTCGAAAGTCCAATGATGAACCTGAGGCCTTTCGATTAATCTCAACGAAACTGAACTGAATGAAAAGAACTGGTCTAACTATGTTGCATCTGAAAACAAAACTGAACTCCCACTTCAGTTGAAGAGAACTTGTCTAACTATGTTGCTTAAACAAAACTCTTATCTAAATAAATTCTTAAAATCAGAGGAACCAATAACATTGGCAATCCTTGCTTGCTTTTCAGAAAACAAATGAGGGAGGTTATAAACCGGTATATTCGCGCAAGAGAATTGAACTCAGGGTGAGACTTTTACTCTGATAAGACAAGTAATACGATGATGATGAAAGATGCGAATGTATTTAAGAGCATGGTTCAGAAGAGATGAACCATGTTGAGCATTAATGTCTGATAAGTGATGAAACATCAATGGAGGATAAGTGTCAAATCATGCAGCAGGTTCCTCTGTCCTCAGTTTGCTATAATTCTGCTCAGAATGCTGCATGCTGTGCATCAGATGCTCAGTTTCTTGTGGTGATAAAGTGAATCACTAAAGGTGGCCGTTAGTTCTCAATAATCTCAAGCAGTTAGTTCAGTCACTGGAGTACAATGTATAGACTATTCCGGTTGATGGAAAACTATGGATGTCTGCTCGAATTCAAACACTTAGATTGAGCATTCCAAACATAACCAAGAGGTGTCTGTTAGCAATGACAAGCAAAAGCGTGCTCTTTTCCACCTACAATATCAACTAGGATCTTTCAGAATGCACAGTTCCAATCTACGAGGCAACCAAAGAGAATTTTAGTAGTCTCAACACCTCAAACATTCCAACACACTCAATCTTTTCAACTGTAATTACAGTTGCACCGAAAACAATCGCCAAGTATTGATAACTGCCTATAAAGAAGGAAAGAATACAGCTAGTTATGTAGGGAGAGGATGACTGTCTTATAACCATAACTAGGTTGGGCATAACAGTTGTAAATGTTTCTACTTTTTTCACATTGCTGCATAAGTAAAAGACTATTATCTGATATTGCCAGAAGGACCAGTTGCTGCCTTGATGCCACCTCCAGCCCTGTGATGCAAGAAAGGTACACCGTACACGAGCCTCCTGTGCAGTGACTAACCTTCTCAGACCTGAGGGCCATCAATTCAAACATTCTTCGACTCTTTTTTTTCAAATGGTGAAGTTAGATTTTGGGGTGGGAGCATTTATGCCGTATGTGCATTTATAAATCTAGTTAGTAAACTGAAACCTATGCTTTCTTAGTTTTTGGCTGGCCGTGCACCTCATAATAAGTTAATTATAGACATTAGTTTCGTAACGTTGATTGCTGATTGTCTTGCTCTGATTAATTTGATCACATTTAGCAGTACCCGCACAAACGTAAACCATGCAAGAGATTATTAGATCAAACTCATCTCCCACAATAAAAAGTGTACCGCACAGGGGAATAGAAGCAGCAACTGAAAGCAACAATATTTATTTTTCGCTTCTTTTTATACACACCAAAGAATATTATTCAGACACTTGAATGAATTAGTACACAAAAGCAACACGATCATTAGTTTCACATGAACACTTCACTTTCTGCAAAGACGAACACTTCACTTTCTGCAAAGACGAACACTTCAATTTCTGCAAAGACCCTCATCAAATAGCACAGCATCATAGGAAACTCCCGTCCCCCAACCCCAACTAACAATTTACAAATTACAACACCAACCACCACCCTCAAAATAACTAAGAACTCTGTCTTCACTTGTGTCCGAATTATCCAATCAGGCATGAAGCTTCGACTACACACTGTGCTCCATAAACGTCCGCTCTATGCAGCAAGTACTATGATAACAATGAGTAGAACAATCCCAAATATAACCAGCAGTAAACAGGTCTGCAACAAAGTCGACAAATTAGTAAGCTATAAGCTATAGATCATAACAACTCAGGAGGTTAGGAACAGACTTGATTTCGAAGATCTCTTAAAAACAGATTCCTGCTACAAGTAGAAAGGACGAACTTTGGATTTTGACAAGTCTTGACACTATTACTTGTTTAAACTTGAATATGACCATTTTAAAGTGTAAACATCACCTTTTGCAAAACACTCTTGGTGCCGAGACACGTCTAATCCACTCACGAAATTTATAAAGTAATAATCTACGGGGTGAGTTTTTAAGTTAAAGTTGATGACTTATATTATTACCAGAGATGAGTTCGATCTTTGGGTTTTTGCAGCCTTGGCAAGTTGTGATTTACCCTGTGTAGTTGCAGCGTGCGAATTATCAATGTTTGTACCAATATCATCTGCAGGTAGCACAAGCATGCGCACTTGTTAACTTTTACACGATTAAACTAATATACTCTAAATTTTCATATAAAGAGTGGATAGATTTACCAATCATTACTCCTTGTTCATGAACAAGCACAGCAAGATCCTTAAATATCTCATTCACTTCACCAATTTGTGACTGAATCTCTTGTATACCCTGATCTCTTTCTTCTATTATTGCCTCATTGAAAGAGATCTCGTTATCCAAAAACAGAACTTCCTGCCTACAAGATCGTCACTTAACTTATCAAGATATGAGTAAAGGATTGAATATCTAGCTCAAGTAGTACTTCTCCACAAGACACACCTTCTAGATTCTAGAAGAGCTCGCTGTTCTGGGCTTCTCTCTGAACTTACATCAGTCTCAACAGTTGTTTGGCTGCCAAGATAAAACGATAGCTTTGAAAAAGCAGGTACATATCAAAAATAAAAATAAAAATAAACTTAATATCCCAATATAACTGATAAACAGGCCTCACATACATGACACAAATAAATTAACACCTGAGTCACTACATTTACACTTTATACCCTTGATTCTCAAAAAAAATCTACAAGGACTGTATTCAACAACAAACCCTCCAGTAATTACCTAGATTGAAGGACTGCTTGAGGAACGAAAGGAGTATATGCTGTCTCCCTCTCAGCTGCAAGCCTCTGAGCTTTCTGAAATTCTTTTAAGACTGACTGGAAATCTTTAGCAAGTTTAGCATCTGTAATTTTCTTGCTTGCCTGAAAATAGACAAGTACTTTAGATACAGAAACCTCAGGGAATTGTAGTAAACAAGATATGTAACGAGATATGCCAATCAACAGAAACCAAATTTAGCTATGTCTAAATTAAGCTGTTCAAAAGAAATACTGACTAGCCTCGTCCACATTAAATTATCAAACTCATCTCTTAAACCATTGGAAGGCTTGGAAAGGAAAACCTACCCACAGGAGAGCGCATTTGAAAGAATAAGCAAAAGAAGGCAAATATAAAAATATCTCTAGTTTCCATAAGAACCTATCTTTGGAATGGAGTTGTAAGAACAAGCATGCAACAATCATAGGGAAACAAAGATTGTCATCTGCACCGAGAGTAAATCATGGCATGGGAGCAACATGTTGAAGGTATCTTACACTGACTTCACTGCGATGATCCGTCTCACTTGCAAGCTTGAGTTTGTCTGAGGTATCCTTAACCAGCTGTCCAATATGCAATCTAGTTTTATGCCTAAAATGGAGGAAAATCTAATGAGTTGAACCCTCAAAACATTTTAAAGACATCATGGCTTCTTTCGGCATCATCACAGGTCCTTGCAGTTATCTCCTATTTCCACATGCTTATTCAGTAAATCAACTAAATGGCAATAATTCTGATTACAATGATAAGTTAAAAAAGAGAGCATTTTTAGAGGTACCAGATAGGCAAATAATCAAACAAAAAATCGGGAAAATGAAAAAACACAAATAAAATTGGGAATTACAGCTTCTCCCGGAGCTCGGGCGTGTCTTTAGGGGTTCCGAGGGTATTAACGAGCCTCTGGAAAGTGGAGACGGCGGTGTTGATCTTGAAAATCCCAGAAGCCAGCGTCGAATCCGGTTTCCCATTCATGGGCCTCCGACCGGGCTCTAGATCCAGGAAACTCATACCTCGATCGACCGGAATTGAGCGGGAATCACGGAAGATGTAAAACCTTGGAAACTAGGGTTTGGAAATCGATGTTTGAGCAAGTAGTCTGATTTGAATCTGGGTGTAGGTGGTGTGGATGCTTCCTTTAAACCCCTTTCCTTGTCCGCTTGCCGGGACGTTTTCACTTTTCAGTTTTCACCCACGTGCCAAACTAAGAACAAGTGTAGTGGTGATTTCTTAATTTTAAAAAATTGCTCTAAAAATTGAAAATAAATACCATGATAATTTCTAGATCGATTTTAAGTTTAAAAATAGGTCCCTAGATTCTTAGCAAGGAACCGATGAAGCAACCGGTCTCCCTCACAACACAGCACATGGGTCGTGCTGTTGCTCCAGCACCCACCTTTGTTGACCACTGGTGGGACACGTGTCAGCTACGAAATTGGCCACGTGTCCCACTAATGAGATTTCTTTTCTTTTTAAAAAATTGAATTTAAAAATCTTTGAAAAATTGAAGAAAAAATTCTGGAAATACTTATTAAAACCCATTATTCCCTCTGTTCCAGGTTAAATTGCACAGAATTTTTTTCACGCTCATCAAGAAACTTGTATAACCGTTAATATATTTAACTACGTATAATAACGGCAAACAAAAAAATACTTTTGAGAAACTACTTGTTACGATGAATCCAACAATATCACATATGATAGTATTATTACTTATATATCTATTCAAATATGCGGTCAAAGTTGAACAGTGAATAGTGACATAAAGTGAAGTGTGCAGTTTAACCTGGGACAGAGGGTAAGAGGTTCTTAGACTGACGTGTACTACTCCCTCCGGTTCACTAACATTGACTCACTTGCTTTTGACATTTGGATTTAGTAAGGTAGAATTAGTGGTTGATAATGCATTGAAAGAGTAAAAAGTAAATTGCGTGGATGAAAACAACCTAGAATTTGTCAAAAATAGAAATGTGCTAATGTTAAAAAACATCTCAAAAGGGAAAGTGTGTCAATGTTAAAAACCAGAGGAGTATGTTTTTACTCAATAATACATACTATAAATTTAAAATCATACATCATCTCTACTTTATACCAGTTAATTTTAAAATAAAAATAAAAAACTAAATTAATCACAAACACTTTTCCCCCTTTATATGTATATATTTCACATGATAACCCTTGATATTATTTTGTTTTCTCCTCATTTTAAAAATGAGTACTCCCCCGTTTCACTAAGAGTGACACACTAGGTTTAACATCTTGGATTTGTGTGAAGAAAATGAGTTGATGAAATTGAATATAGATGAATTTTCTGTGGAGAGATAAATTTTACGCAGTTCAAGAAACATATTTAATCGTTAATATTTTTACCTACGTATAATAATGGTAAATAAAAAGTTAATATTTAGAAACTACTGGTTACGAAGAATTAAACAATATCATATACGATAATATTATTATTTATATATTTATTCAAATATGCAATCAAACTTTAAAGATAATAGTATTAAAAAGTAAGAGTGCAAAAACAGCGCTGAGAAGGAGTACCATTGAACCCCCTGTCACCATACGCCAATCACATGAATGAACCTGACAGCTCAAACTCAAAGTAGGGCTCAATGTTTCGCTGGAAAAAAGTAGGGTTCAATAAATTTTAAAAAAACAAAATAGGGTTCATATAATGAAGTGTGGGTAGCATACGCTCACAATGTGGCGCTAAAAAAATTCGTTTCTTGAAAGACGGACTTTTCGTAAATCATGAAAATATCAAGGCTTAAAGTATAAATTAGAAGAAATGAAGATAATTTTTTTGGGTTGCATGAATCGAGTTATAAAATTTATAACTACTACACGTTGCATAATAAAATTTTAATATTGCAAACAAAATCTTTTACCATTTATTATTTTAATTAAAGACCGTCTTTCCATAAATATATGGAACTAATGAAATATTACATTTGTTTGAACAATCAACTACTGCGATGGCTGCAATAAAAACACGAGAATGTATCAGATTTGTTTGGAAATGAAAGAAAAAGGTCAAATTCAACTAGTGGGAAATTAATTCCAGTACGAGAGTTATCATTTTTTCCCCTTTCTAATGAAAAGTCAATGAGATATCTTGTCCGTTTGAAAATGAAGGAAAAAGTTGGAATTCAACTACAGTAATTTGAGTGTGACAGCTGTCAGTTTTTGCTGGGATGAAACTCAAATTCAAAACTCCTTTCTACACTTGTTGGGATGAATGGAATAAGCTGCGTCAACATATAAACCACTAATTTGTTGATTAATAAACTATAATCCAAAATTAATAAACTAAAACCCATCCTCTCATTTGAGGTATCATTAGCACACAATTAGTGCACAAAATTAAGTGATTAGTAAAAATAAAACCAATCCTTCTCATGTGAGGAATCATTAGCACAAAAGAGAGAGGAATCGGATATGATTCTGTAACCACTAGACTAGGGGATAAAAAGAATTAAAATTAACACCAAGGATACTAGGTTGACCCTAACTAGCTAGTCCATGTTCTGCCCCCCTAATCCTAATTAATTAACTTAATCTCATGACCAAAATTGAGCATCAAGATAACTTCCTATAGTAGGCACATACCATGAAAGTGTCACAATAAATTAATTTCCCTTATTGCAATTATTTGTCCTACTCTCCACACATATTTTTTGTGAGTCTGTCTCATGGAAACAGTTTTTTCATAACGACAATAATACTTTTGAACTTAGACGTTGTATATCTAATTTAAATATTATAAAATATTTTAACTTAAACCCATGATAAAAATATGTGGGAATGTAAAAAATATAAGAAATGTTATATCTACAACAAAATATTTATGTTTAAAAATACAATGGTTGTCTATCAGTTATGGAAATGCCTCCTTTTCAAGTACTACATTAATAATCCATATTCCCTCCGTCCCACAATGATCTTTTTAATTTGATTTTTGGAACTCAAATTGAACCAACTTTAACCACTAAATTCTCTTAATATATATGTACGGTTTTTGTAATGCGATATGGTTTTAGATTCATCTTATAATAGTATATTTTAAAACTACTAATTTTTAAAGATTTTTTTGACATACACAAAAAAAAATATATTAGCAGCTACAAATTGATGCACTTGACTCCTAAAAGTCAAATTAGGAAAATCATTGTGCGGCGGAGGAAGCATGCTATATTTCCCATAAGCCATATGCAAGCTCTGCAATTGGTCATTTGTCTGCAAAAATTCTGGATTAAGCATCAAACTACACATTTATCAATACTAATCCACATTAAGCTCTTGCTATATAATATCCCTTAGTCTTCACGTACTAATTGCACCACTTTCTTGCTCCCTTAACACAACAAATAGTACTAGTTTAGCATGCAACATTACATATAATAATATTCACCCCATCTTCTTCTTCTTCTTCTTCCTCCAGAAACCATGAACAATGGCGATCAAGAAATTGTGGAGACAGAAGGAGGAGAGAATCGTCATCTTCACGAGAAGAGATTTCAGCCATGGAGGAAGCAGATTACAGCGAGAGGAATCATTGCAAGCGCTGTAATTGGTGGGATTTACAGTGTGATCATGATGAAGCTGAATTTAACCACAGGGATAAATCCGAACCTTAATGTTTCTGCAGCTCTTCTTGCTTTCATCTTCATCAGGACATGGACAAAGGCGGTTCGGAAACTCGGGCTTGTTTCGGCACCATTCACTCAGCAGGAGAATACCATGATTCAGACATGTACTGTTGCATGCTATGCAATTGCCATGTCAGGTAGTGTGGTGGGATTTTTTATGTCTGAAGATGGGTTTATTTCTTACTGTTTACTGATGATTTGTTGGTTTTTTAGGTGGATTTGGATCTTATCTTTTGGGTATGAACAAGAAGACTTATGAGCTGACTGGTGTGAATACTGAGGGGAATTCTCCTGGGAGTTATAAGGAGCCTGGGATTGGTTGGATGACTGGATATCTGTTTCTTGTTTGCTTCATTGGTATTTTTGTGTTAATCCCACTTAGAAAGGTAACTTTCATCTTATGCAAGTTCTTGAAGATTTGGTCATTTTGAGTTAATCCCACTTAGAAAGGTAACTTCTTGATTCATCTTATGTAAGTTCTTGAAGACTTGTGATGAGCTTTCTGTGCCTTCTAGTTCTAGCCTTTTTGTTTGCTTCATTGGTAATTTTGTGTTAATCCCAACTTAGAAAGGCAAGTTCTTGAAGATTTGATGATGAGCTTTTTGTGTCTTCTAGTTCTAGCCTTTTTGTTTGCTTCACTGGATTGTGTTAATCCCAATTAGAAAGGTAACTTCTTGATTCATCTTATGCAAGTTCTTGAAGATTCGATGATCAAATTCTCGTGTCTTCTAGCTTTCTTGTTTGCTTCATTGGTATATTTCTGTTAATCCCACTTAGAAAGGTAGCTTCTTGATCGAATTTATAAAAGTTTTGTGGATGAGTGGGCGCGTTCTTGCTCTCTTGTTTGCCTTTTTGGTCTTCTTGTGCTGATCCAACTTTGAAAGAAAACTCCTTGATCCATTTTAGCCAAGTTCTTGAAGATTCAGTAAGCTATATATCTTCTTGCTGCTTTTTTGTTGCTGTATACATTTCAAATACTGCGCATACAAACGGTATCTTGATGCAGAGTATTTTTCTCAGTTTGAGCAATATATCACCTTGAAATCTTGATATGAATGTAGTTGCAGTACTATACCCACTTTGAGTTCAGATTAGGATTGTTTTAAAGGCAGGACCACAAAGTCTGCTCTTTGTTCAAAACAACGTTAATTAAAGTACACTAAACTGATTAAAGTATGTAGATTAAGAATACAATATTATCTTTAGTCAGATAAGTTCTAATTGGTTTTGCAGATCTTGATAATAGACTACAAGTTGACATTTCCAAGTGGGGTGGCAACTTCAGTTCTCATT
>JAULKK010000009.1:370430-381558 GCA_032355705.1 Rubia peregrina
AAGAAAGGAATATTTTTTCTGATTAGTTTTGTATATATCATTTTCCATATATGTTCTACTTTATATACTTTTTGTACTCATTATATATATATATATAAATATATACAGTCACAATTATTTGTAGGTTTTACCTTCTATTACCAGCCATACCTGAGCGTTTCAATCTATTGCTCTAATTTTATCTGTTAGATTTGATGAGTTAAACTAGAACTGTGCTAGGTTTTATCACTTCTTTAATCATAATTCTTTTTTGTTTATATCCTATATAAACTAGTATTAATCAATAAGGTTTTACTGTTGAAAGATGTATCCCACATCGACTTCTTACAAACATAATGAATTACATATAAGGTATTTGATCACCTCCACTTATTGCCAATTAGTTTTAAGATGGAAGTCCAAAATACCTTGAAATTTAAACATTTACGCTTTACATGTATCAGAGCAGTCCTGATCTTGAGCCTTTTTGGGTTCCTGGTTCCAATCCAGTCAAATTTTTGCATCCTCTTCATCTCCGGGAGATTTAGAACGAGAATTTTCTTCAATTTGATTAGTATATATTAACTGCAAAATCATTCCAACGTGGAGCTATTTTGACACTTTAAAAAAAATCATGATTAAGAGTTGACAATTGGGTCAGACGAACATAACCCGACCCAACATTAAGCCCATACGACATGAACATGCGTGAGGCCCGAGCATGCCCAAACCCGAACTACCGAACTGGCTTGGCTGTGAGCTGAACCAAATTGCAGGCCTAGGCACAACCCATGCAATACTGGACCGGCCCGCAGGACCCATTCAGATATGAATTATGATGGTTTATAATGAGTTTAATAAAATACGAGATTTGTTAGATTTGATCCTAAGATTAAACCATTCTCTTAACCACAAATTCAATATATTACATTCGTCATTTGTTTGGGTTGTATAGATATATAATTATATTGTATTAACTATATTTTATAAAAATGACTTTCAAATAAAAATGAATCAAATAAATCATTCATTTGTATATTTTATTCATTAAATAAGACAACATACTGTGACAAAATGTAAAAATATAAGTTCGTATTGTTATAAAAATTGTAAGTTATATTTTCAAGACCCGGTTAATTAAATTTAATTGATTAAACAATGTAATGAATTCTAATGTATTGATGAATGAATAAAATAACTTAAAATTACTAATTTTTCAACTTCTAAATTTAAAAAAATTAACTCATGTTATTTTTATAACAATTTCAACTTACAGCATTCTAAAATTAAAAATATATAATATCTTATATGAGGATTCATATTCATATTTATTGTTATTACTAAATGTACTTAAATTTTATATTTTAATTCAAAAAATCATTAGATAATGACTAAATTTAGTTTGCTAAGTAAATTCAATTATGCAACATTTAACATGTGAAACGAATAATGACACGGGACGAAAAGCACGAAACCTGTGGACAAACCGTTGACCAACTTTTATTTTAGTAGCACGGTACAAATATGAATCACGAAAGACACGAGTATAATAGTGCACAACAAAACCAACTCTTATGTCACATGTGAATGAGTTGAGAGTTACGAGAATTTTCCCCCTAAATATTTTTACATCCAACAATAAATATATGAAAATTGTAATAAGTACTTTTACATACATATATACTATCTATTGAATAGAAAATTGGAGGCAGTGCATAAAAGGAAGTCCAAACAAGCAACTGTGTTTTCACAACTGACAAAAACCAAGTTGAATCAGTAGTATTCTGTAGTTTGGAGTTTCCTTGCCAATAAGATTATGCCGTACTTTATTTTTTAAGCAGTATATGACAACTGAAATAGATTTGAACAGATTGCTGAAAAATGTGGCCGATTCTCTGAAACATAAGCTTCCTCTAATTTCTTAAATTTAACAAATTAATTATATGTTTGAAAAATATATGAAAATAGCGATTTATTATAGTACGTCATGCACGTCAGTTTTTATGTTATTAACTGTATGTGTAAGAACCGAGTAATATGTTGCATATGCGCAATTTAGTATGCTGTAATTTGTTTTTTTATACTCCCCAAACCCTAATAAGATAATTTCCTCAGAGGAAAGCAATTTGTGAGATTACAGAATAAGTTGAAAACCTAAACTGTATCTGAAGCGCGGTAACACGCTATAGCTACCACTAAAAAGGCGATGAAATACATCTGTGACATCCTAAAGTCTAATGCCCTGGAGCATCTAACTATCCAGCAGGTAAAACATCCATAACTTGCATCAACCAGAACTGTATTGTCCTAGCCAACCAAAGTCTACCAGTCTAAAATCGTTCACAGAGAACGCCGCGAGTAAGTTGTCAATACTACTTCGACTTGGATTTCTCCTACATTGTTACTAGAGTAGAGACTAGAAGCCCAAAGAGTTATCCAACAGCACATACATTAGTTAGGGGATTGAATAATAGTCTAGCGGTTGAAGTCTAGTACTACTACCAATACCATGAGGTCATGGGTTCAATCCCCACCCAGGGTAAGGGGAGGGGTGGGATTTTATTGGGGGCTCACTGAGTTATTACCCTTTTAAAAAAAACACATACATTAGTTCGGTAGCAATGAACAAGTGGATCAAATATAGTTATCATTTCAAACCAGTTTTCGATCACACAAACAAAAACATTGATATTCTAACAACCTAGTAGCCAAATTAGCTCAAATTAGATTTCATTTCACTACAGAAAAAGAACATAAGCAAAGCACTTAAACCAACACTTAAGCATTTGACAAAACAGGATCATATGATCAACATCCAAATCGAAATCAGACACTTGGACTCTAATTACTACACTTACCTAGACAAAAACATATGCCAAATAACGAAGATTCTACATTAATCCTCCAACCAGCAAACAGCAAATCCAAGATCAAATCTTTCTTTCAAAACTGAATTCTAAACAGAGAAATGGTTCTTAGTTCTTACCAAAGAGCTGTCTTTTGAGATTCTCCTGCATAGTATCATTATTGCACACGAAGATATACCCCCCAATTGTCTCATTCCTCGGCAAAGCTTCAGCTGGAGGCAGAGTCTTGAACCTCTTATCAATGGCTGCATTCTTCCCTTCGCCATTGTTACTATTACCGATATTATTCTCCTTCGCATTCTCCCGGCGAATCTTCCCGTTCTTCTTCGCGCCCTTTCCCATCTGCATCATCATCCCGAACTCCTCGGAATTATCTTTGCCGTTCTTCCCAAAGTAGAGCCCTTTTCCACTCCCCACAACATTGTTGTTGTTGTTGATCCCTTTAACGTAATTGAAGTTGTTCATCGCCATCGGCGGCGGCGGGGTCGAATAAATCCCCTTGTTGAAACCGCCGTTGACGCCTCCGCCGGCCGGAGAAGCCGGCATGGATCCATACCCAGAAGCTGAATTGACGCTATTGATATTACTGTGGATGCTTCCAACCTTGTTCCACCCGTTGTAATCGAACTCCGGCTTATTATTGCTCCCGGAGCTGACTTCGCCGCCGACCCGGATGTCGAAGTTCCGGCGATCTCCTGCGCGCTTCGAGGAGTACGAGTTGCTCCAAATCGAGTCGTTCAGGGATAGATTGGCGAGGTAGGAGTTCTGGAGGCGGAGCTGATCGCTGAACTGGTAGAAATTCGATTGATTTGTGTCCATTTTTGAGGTAAAGATTGGATTTTGAGAAAGGGAATTTTGAAGAATTGAGATTTGGAGAGTGCGATGAGGGGAGAAGGGAATAAACAGGGGAGTATAAAAAGAGGAGTTTTGGGTGCGGTGGAGGAGAAGGTTCAGGGAAAGTGGAGAAAACGTGTGTAGTTATTAAAGCAGTGTGTGACTGTGTGTAACATATTTACTCCGTATGACTGATTATGGGAGTAGATCTTTTTTGGGAGTACATTTGAATGTACTAAATTACAAACACCTCCTTCATGTAGGGTATATTATTTTAAAATGCCATTCATTCTAGTTTTGAGTTAGGCGGTGTTTTCTAAACTTAATTCTAACTCTATTTAGAGTATAATGCAATACATAACGCTACATAATCATATAAGTGTAAATATAATCATGTCAACAAATATAACTTTTTTCCGGCAGTTTAAAGCCGAATTATGCTAAAAAGACTAATATACCCCTAATTTTCCAAACCCTTTCTCCTTCTCTTTCTTTCATTTTCCGTCATTTCTACTCTGCTTCCCTTTCTCTTTCTATTCTACTCTGCCCCTACGCCACAGCCGAGAAATGTACTGTCGTCGCTCCACTCTGATCGAGAAGGTCCTGCGCATCACCTCTGCGCGAGTCCATACCGACGAGAAGAAGACGCCACAGTCCACACCGCCATTCTACTTCGCCCACTGCTCCATTCTGACCAAGAAGGTCCTACGCCACCTCACGCTACATCGGCGGCGGGCAAAGTTCCCTCACACTACGTCGGGGACGAAGGACGAAAATTGGAGTTTGAAGGTGCCGGTTGTGGGGTTAAGCCAGGTGGCAGTGCTAACGGGGAAAGCTCTAGCGGTGGGAGATGAGGTGGCTGGAGTCTTAACAGCGGGAGGGGTGGCTGGTGATGGGGGGGAAGCCCTAGCGGCTGGAAGGGTGACAGAGGCGGCGGTGGAGGCACGGCGACGAAGGTGGTGGGGGCACGGTGGGAGGTAGTAGAAGCAAAGGGCATTTTTGTCTTTCAAATGTTGAAAGGGCATTTTGGTCATTTTCTGACAGTTAATGGCATGTAATTTCGAATATAGTTTTTAGCATTATATTTGCACTTATGTAGAGTAGATAGGGTTGTTTTTGCACTAAAAATAATCTCAGGGTTATATGTGCACTTACTGAAGTATAATATAAGGTTATATTTATATATATCTCTTCTATTTAATTCGATTTTAATTTGATGGAATTTAGATTAATATAGTCCTAATTTGTGTTTTTTTTTACAATTTATGTTGAAATGAAATGAGTTGAATTAAATTAATAATATGTTAAAATTAAACTAAATAATACAAACTTAAAATTTAATGAACTAAACTAAACCAAAATGCAAGTAAAGTTAGAAAGAACAAAATATGTTATTACTACTTTTACTATACCTAAATTTAATTCTATTCTATTAAGTTCAACTAAGTTTAATTCAATTCACTTTACTTTAATTTAACTCAATTTATTTTAATTCGGTGGAATTTAGTGTAAAGAACATAACCTTACTAACGTTAGCTAAGATCACATTATTCTTTTTTTTCTAAACGTAACTTTATTCGATTCAGTTCTAATTAATTTAAATAAATTCAATTCAATTTATTTTTAAAAAAAATTAATAATAAATTGTATTGCATTTAGTTTAATTCAGTACAGTAAAAAACATGGTTTCAATGATGTCCCGAGATAAATGTCGGCTTTTGATTTATATTAATATATATTTTCCTGACAAGGTTTGTTCATCATGCAATGTTAATATTTCTTGTCGAAGTTTACAACTATTATCAACAAATGTTGATGCTATAAAAAAAATAAGCTATCATAAAAACCTAATACAGAGTATTATTGAAGAAAAAAAATCTGGATTGTTTGAACTAAAATTATATGGAAAACATAGTCTTGGGTAAAACCAACATGGAAAGACCGGTTGAATTAAAATTATAAAAAAAATTAAAGATTTTATTTGCAATATTATAAATTTAGTATAAAACATGTCGTTGTTATAATTTTATGATTCGATTAATGCAATCTAAAGATTTGTCTTAATTTATTCTAAGTTACTGTTTAAATCTTGATTTTTCATAAGTTATGAAAAGATCGTTTTTCAAGAAACGAACTAAAAGAAATCCCAGAGGAATGGAACGAGAAAAGAAATATCTATATTTCAAAAAATAAAAATCTACGGTGGTATTATTTACTTGGAAAAAAATTATGTTCTAGATGAGGTGCGATGACGTAGAAAACGCGGTTAAGGAAGACAAAATTATTTTGAGATATATTTTGAAAGTTTTTGAAAATTATCCGTTGCAGTGATCATAAATAACCATCAAATCTCTCCACTAATTATATTGATCATACAGTGAAAATAAATCTAAAGCAATCATTTTGAATATTAATTTCATATGCATAGGTTTATTCATTATAACCATTCAAAAAATAAATAATATACAAACGAAATACAAAATATATATATATATATATATATTAACACAATTTTTATAATTTACGGGAAGTAATTGAGTGGTGAGGTGGACAGTGGACCTCTTCATCTCTTTTAGTCAATTTTAGTTGTGTGGCTGATTTTCAACCATTGAATTTTCTTTTTTTATTATAAATTTATGCTGGGGTTATCTAGAAGGTCGTCGTTATCTAGATGTAAAGTCGAGAAGAAGGGGTAAATTCAAAGGGAATTTATTGTTTTGTTCGTATTTCACATGTGTATTGGTGTCTTCTTTTCTTAGTAGCTAAGCTAATGCTCCTTCTATTTTTTCTATTTGTGACACGCTTACTTTATTGAGATATTTTTTAAATGGCACACGTTTAATTTTTGACAGGATTCCTTCAATCTCATCCACTCATTCTACTTCCTTATTCTACATTCAATTTCAACCACTCATTCCCCCCACATAAATACAAGAGTTTAAACCCAGAATGCGAGTCCTTTTTTTGTTTGTACGTGATAATTGTGGTAAATAGACTTGCGGTTTAAGAACGGATTAGTTTGATTAGTCAATAACGCTATAAAATTAGACAGTCTATCTCTTGAAAGACGACATTTTCATAACTATTGCTTAAACGGTAAATTAAAATAAATAAAAATAAATTTTTGAATTGCATTAATCAGGTCATAGACTTATAACTACTGCAACTTGCATAATAGAATTTTAATATTACAACACAAATATTTTACATTTTATAATTTTATTCAACTTCATCTTTCCATAAGTAAAAAAAGACATTTTTCCCCAAAACTTTACCAAAATTAAATACTCCCTCATGATTTGATTAGAAAAAATACATATGTTTATAAAGTGACTATGCAACTAACGAGGCACTTGATTTCATTTTCATAGCTATTTACTCCGTAAAACAAGATGAAAATTCATAGTGAAAATGAATAATGAATTATTAATACGTGATCATACTTTAAAGGTAACGTGTTGGAAAAAATCGTCTTTCCATAGACTTATGAAAAAAGAGGGTTTAATAAGAATAATAAAAGGTAAAAGGTTTTAGTTGCAATATTAAAAATTTATTATGCAACATGTTGTTATAAAATGTATAACCCGATTCATGCAACCCAAATTTTTTATTTTCATTCCTTCTCATTTGCACTTTAAATCTTGGTCTTTCCATGTCTTATGAAAATACCGTCTTTCAAGAGACGGACTCATAATTATTTATATTCTCTATAAAATGAAAAAAAAGGAGAGGAAAAATTTACAAAGGAATGTTTGAACAATGTTATTTTACATTAGGAGTGTTCTAGTAGCTAGCTTTAGTATATGAGAGATATTTGTTTATGCATTATAATAAATTACATATATAATAATTAACATTTTTATCGTTTTATTATTAAAAACAAATTAAATTAAGAAAGAATTAAACTTGACTAATGGCATCGAAAACTCTAAAGTTTATGGCACTGATGATTCACCGTGAACAAAATGTATTGTTGGTGATCACTCGCGAAGTTAGCTTATGGTATGGGGTAACCTGATAAAAAATCAGTGTATTACCTTCAAATTTAATGTTTCTACTGTCACTAAATTTTTTGCACTAGCTAGCTACACAATTTTAGTTACATATAAGAAAAAGTAGTGAAAATACAATTCATTCTCAAGTGTAATAAAATTTATTACACTTCTTATTTGATTGCTACATGTTAACATGCGATAATACTCTAATAAGTGTAAACAAGATTTGCTACATCTCCTATACTAACTGAAGGGACTATATCGCACTGCATTTCTAAGTGTAGTTATTGTTTTCTACACGTTCATATGTACTTATGTAGTGTTTTTAAAAATGTAGCATTTGATTGGATACACTTTGAAATCTAGAAATTATTTGCTACATGATCAAGCGTAGTGCTTTTTTCACTACACCCACCATGTAGTGTAGCAAAATAAATTAATTACTACACTTATTTATGTGATTATTGAGTCCCAAAAAGTAACATTTTTGTAGTGTGTATTTAAATTTTTTTAAAAAAAATAAAAGGCTAAAGGATCATTCCTTTATATATTTTCCGAATTTCCTGTTGTCGATGATATAAGTGATGAATTCGAAAACTCTTAATAATACGTTTTATATATCTTTGAGTAAAGTGCCAAAATAATTCTCACTTTAGGAAGAAAGTGTCAATATAACTCTGTAAAATTTAAAAGTACCAAAATAACCCTAACTTTATGAATTATGTGCCAATATAACCCTGGGATGCGTTGACTTCGATTGTAAAAAAAAATTGACCGGAAATAATTGAAATTACCATTTTGCTCCTTCTTCTAAATTTATTTTTTGGGCTGAATTAAAAAAAGAAAATAAGAAGAAAAAAGGAAAGGAATTCAACCCTTCTGCTCCCTTTCTTCAACCCCTCAAATCCTCCCCTCCGCTCCCGCCAGCTACCACCCACCTAGCCACCCCTCCCGCCCACCACCTCCATCGTTGTGCATAAACCATCTCTTCTCCCTCCAAATCTCAGCCCGGTCGAACAAGCCTTTCTCCTCAACGTTTGATAGGGAGACTTTGGAGAGATGAGGTGCCCCGCGAGCTCTGCGTCGGAGTTGTGGAGAGGAGGTCGTCGTGGATCAGCGTCTGGCGGGGAATGATGCAGAAGTAGTGGATTAGCTTCTTTGCTGCCTCGCCGACATGGCGGCTGCCGTTAGAGGGTCGAAGATAGCGAGGTTGATATAGGAGTTGGAGTTGGCGGAATGGAGGAGGCCGCAAAGGTAGACGGATTTCGAGGAGTCCCAGAGGTTGAGGATGCGGTGGATGTCGACGAGGTGGTCGAGAAAGCTGTCGTGCTTGTGTTGGCACTCATCGGCGCTAACAGAGTGAAGGAGCAAAGAATGCAAGATTCTTTCCTCTTCGATTCTGGAATCTCGATTCACAGCTTCGATTTCGATTCGCCCAATAGAGTTGTTGGTGGCTAGAGTGGTGGCGAGCTGGAGTGGGTGGCAGGTGTGGTGGCTAGCGGGCTGTGGCGGGTGGCTAGGTGAGGGTTTAGTAGCGGTGGGGTTAGGGTTAGGGGTGGTGGGTGGTGGAGGCGGAGATGGTGGTGGGTGGTGGATGGTGGCAGAGGTGGTTGTGGCTGGGGGCAATATAAGAGTTAAATTGAAGAAGAAAAAAATAAAAGATGAAATGTCCGAGGATAAATTCATCTTTTCTAGTCTGGTCAATGACTAAATAAGTTAGTCAATGCTGAAATGTGACCGGAATGTTAGATTGACACATACTTCATAAGGTTAGGGTTAGTTTGGATTGATTTTACAGGATTATATTGGCACTTTCATCCTAAAGGTATGGTTAGAAAAACATTTAACCCTATATCTTTTCTGGCATATCTACAAAGTTTTCTTTAGTTTTGTAATCTCTGCGAAAAATATATACTCCCTTCGTCCCAGGTTAAGCTGTACACTTCACTTTATGTCACTATTCACTGTCCAACTTTGACCGCATATTTGAGTAGATATATAAGTAATAATATTATCGTATGTGATATTTTTGGATTCGTCATAACAAGTAGTTTCTCAAAAGTAACTTTTTGTTTGTCTTTATTATACGTAGTTAAGCATATTAACGGTTAGACAAGTTTCTGGATGAGCGTGAAAAAAATTATGTGCAATTTGAGATCAGCGGAGGGAGTAATGTAAATAGTATTTAAAGGCCGGCATCACTGCATCAGTTATCATAACTGAAAATCCATTTTGGATATATTGTAAGGACAAACTAACCGTCTAAAGATTCAATATCTAAGAAACTACTTGTTACGTGGAAATCAACTATATCACGTACAATAATATTGTTACTCATATATCTAGTCAAATATGCGACCAAATTTTGATAGAAAATAGTGTCTAAAACGTAAGTTTGCAATTTGACGTGGAACAATATAAATATCGACTGAAAGAAGAGGAATTGAAATAGGTTCGACCAGCGAGAAAAGAAAGAAGAGTACCATGTCAGCTGAACAAAAACGGATTCTTACCTTAGTTTAACTGGTTTAATCAAGTTGAGGATAACTAGATCTTAATAATAACACTAAAGCAAGTAAATAAGCAAAAGGGCCATGATTTGCCATTAAACTCTCAAATTTACCTTTATTTGCTACCTTTGATATTATTCATGTTATTGCTTTTGTAACTCATGTAAATATTTGCCTGAGCTATTTTTGACATCAGTTAAAAAAATAAGTAAAAAATAAATAGAAAGTTAATTAGGAGAAGGAGAGAGTAAATTTTAGTTCAGAATACGTGAACTGTGAACATGAGTTTTTTGGAGTAAGTTGGCATCTTGCAGAAACCAATGTGATCACTCGGCTTTCAAGGCACAGTATCATACTCCCCGCAGCTTCACTCGGAGTACAACCTCACAAATCATGATCCCAGCAGCTTCCTCGGATCAACAAAGGAATCCTTCCAGAATTACCACAGAAATTATCTGTGGGTATTTAATAATTAGAGTAAAGTGATAATATAACCCTGAAATTATGTTGAAAGTGTCAATATAACCATGCAATATAAGAAAGTGTCAAAATAACCCTTGATCATGTTGACTTTGCAGTCAACCATTTTTCAGCCGGAATAATGTGAAAGTATCATTTTGTCCTTAGTGTAAAAATAAAAATTACGTCCTTGCCTCTGTTATTTTTTCTCCTTTTCCCATACTCTTCTATTTCATTTTTTTGGCCCACCTTTTGTTCCCGCCCCAATTCGTCTCCCGGTTTCTTCAGTCGAGAGCACGCAAACCGAGGCATCGGCTCTTCGACGTCTACCCTTCCTGATATGAATCTCCTTGCGAAGACTCTGTTTTTGCGGAAATTGGATCTTTCACTGAAGGGGAATTTCGCAGAAACCTCTTCAATGGCACGAGAAGCAGCGTCTAGCCCGCAGGGTACACTCAACTCGACTTCTAAGCGTCTAGCTCGC
>JAULKK010000009.1:533234-544566 GCA_032355705.1 Rubia peregrina
GCTGATAGGATGTTTGATTCGATTATGAATGAAAATTGAAGTGATTATTTTTCAAAGGAGAAATTGTAGTCGAATTAGAATATGATGGAATAGGAATCAAAACCAAATGAGATATAGGTTTGGGAAATCCTATAAAATTTGCTATGCAATCCAATACGGATCCGATTCTATTCCAAAGCTGGCTTTAAAAAATTTAATACGATCTTGATTCGATTCTATTGATCGCAATCCTACTCCAAAAAATAATAATGATTCTAGTTCTTAGAGTTCTACTCCAAGACATTTCAATCCCAGTTCTACTCAAAAAACAATAATCATATGTAAAACAAACATTAGTTATAACGCAGTCAAACAAATTCTGACCTGTCAAGATCAAGACAAACTCAGTAGTAATTCATACTCCGTTTATGTTTGACCGCCATACGTTTCAAGTTGCTCACTTTAGGTTACACCCAACAAAAGAATTGTTTTTTAAAAAAAACAAACAGATTTATTTGATATGTACCCAAGTTTCTCCAAGTCACAAGACTCTGGAACTAACAATTAATCATGTACACAGATCAGATGATAAAAAATGGTAACCAGAGCATCAAAGAATGGGAGGAAAAATCTTCACTTTTCAACATGAGGTCGTTAATGGACTTCAAGCCACAAAGACTGAACAAAAACACCATGATGGGAAGAAAAACAAAAGCGATCGAGAATGCAGGAGTGCGGTTATCAGCCTTGAGCAAGTTTTTTCACCACAATCGCCATGTACTTGCCCTGATGCTCTGCGAGGGCCAATTCCGTTTCACTCGCCTGCCTGGTACCATCTCCAGCAAACACTCCGGCCCCATATGGGGTACCGCCTCGCAGAGAATCCATATTGAATATACCGGCTCCAAATGTGCATCCAATGGGAACAAACAGCATGCCATGATGAGCCAACTGTGTGATAGCGGTCCACCTGCAGCAAATGTTCAGTTTAGAAATGGGTAGTGTGGCACACGAATGCCCTTCAGTTGAGACGATGCAGTAGCAAATGTTCAGATTAGAAATGGGTAGCATGGCACACGAATGCCCTTCAGTTGAGACGATGCAGTGGAAATGCACATTGACAGACGTACATCATGCGCTAAAACTGAGGAATATGATTAACAGCCATTAATCATGTTCCCTTGATGAGATACCGAAATGAACGCATTCAAATTTATAATCATCGGTCATGGTTCACAGAATGTTCCTCTAGAGCTTCTCAATGGGAGAGATGGAATGCATCAATGACATGAAAGAACAAAAACAGTGGGGCCAATAACCAAGCAACAAACACTAGTTAACTTGCCCAAAATGGCTCTTCCACCATATATGAAGTATTTTCCACAACAAACACTAAGTAGTGGATATGAAGTATTTTCCACAACAAAGACATCTTTGCATACATGTATTATCGCCCAATTTCCAGTTTTTCATTCAATCATTTTGCAATTAGCTGACATTGCATGTTCATGTCCTACGCAGAACCGAACCACAAGGAATTAACACTAACAGCTAACCCTTAGAAGTATAAATCACTTGCGTCATTTATTATCTAACATACGGACTGTAATCAGCCTCGATAAACACAATGTGTGTGGAGCAAAGCCACACAACAGCTGCTCAAATCAGACTCCACAACAGAATAGCAGAAATCGTGCCTCTTAATATTCAATTACAGTCCACATTCCTACTTGCATACGCGAAGACCACGATGACACTTCGTGCCACTAGTAGGGATAATCAGTTTGCTGAATGTAGGGATAATCAGTTTAATGTAGTAGGGATAATCAGTTTGCTGAATTTTCAGTTTGCTGACGAGTCTAATGTAGGGATACTTCATTCTTATTTGCTTAACTTGTAGGGATAATCAAGAATGGCTAGCAACCGTGAATCTAGTTCTAATTCTACGGGGGGTTCACGAAGTATCGATCCGGGCAGAAAGTATGGAACTCCGAGTCTAACCAAGAGAAATTTGGTCGTATGTAATTTTTGTGGTAAAAATGTCAACGGGGGTGTTTTTCGGATGAAGGAACATTTGATCGGTAGCAAGCAACATAATGTTACTATTTGTCCAAAGGTTCCGGCGCATGTGGTGGAGGAAGTACGTTCCTTTGTGGAACAAAAAGAGCAAATGAAAGTGGCAAACTTGATTAGTGAGTTGCCAACCGTTAATTCCATTACCGGTGTTGGAATTGATATCGAAGAAGTTGAAGAGGGAAATGGTGTTCCTTTAAAGAGACCAAGAAATAAGGGTCCGATGGATTTGTATTGTACTCCGGTTGCAAAGCAAACAACCATGAATGAATATGTGAAGAAGGAGATAAGAAAGAAGGCATGCAAAGCCATAGCAAAGTGGTTTTATGATGCGGGGATTCCATTCAATGCGGTTAATCATGATAGTTTTGGAGAGATGATTGAGTTGATTGGACAATTTGGTCCCGGTTTGAAACCACCATCAATGTATGAGCTAAGAGTTCCTCTACTTAAGGAAGAGATGGAAGAAACCAAAGTTCGGGTGAAGGAGCATGAAAATGAGTGGGCTCAAAAGGGATGTTCCATTATGTCCGATGGATGGCGTGATTCCGTTGTGAATAAGGATATCATAAATTTCCTTGTTAACTCTCCAAAGGGTTCGGTCTTCATCAATTCCATTGATGCTTCCGAAGTTTCAAAGGATTCAACATTGTTGTTCAAACTCCTCAATGACAAGGTAGAGGAAATTGGCGAGAAAAATGTGGTGCAAGTGATTACCGACAATGCATCCGCTTATAAAAAGGCCGGTAAGTTTCATACTTTCATTGTAGTTGTTTTATCTATTTCAATAAGTTTTTCAAAATTCCATAAATAAAATTGAGAAACTAACTACTAACTTTCTTCAAAATTTTATTTTTATAGGAACACTTTTGGAAGCCGAGAGAAAACACTTGTATTGGACTCCTTGTGCGGCTCATTGCATTGATCTCATGCTAGAGGATATTGGCAAATTACCGAAGGTTCGTAATACTTTGAAGGATAGTATGTTCATGAGTGGTTACATTATTAGTCACGTTGGCCGTGTGAATATGATGAGAAATTTTACCGGTCAAAAGAATTTGCATAGACCCGCTCAAACAAGGTTTGCCACTTCCTTTATTACTCTTCAACACATTCACCAACAAAAGAGTAATTTGAGAAAAATGATTACTTCGGAAAATTGGCAAACAAGCAAGTGGGCAAAGGAACCGGAAGCAAGGAAGTGTGCTCAAATTATGTTTAATGAAGCTTATTGGAAGAATGTAGTGTATGTTCTTAGGTTGACATCTCCTCTTGTCAAGGTTCTTCGAATTGTTGATGGAGAGGTTAAGCCGGCTATGGGTTACATTTATGAGGCTATGGATAGAGCAAAAGAAGCAATTGCAACTACTTTTAAGTTGAAGGAGGAGTCATACAAGCAAGCAATTGCAATACGCATACTTAGTCTCTCATGTAGTGCTACGGGTTGTGAGAGGAATTTGAAGTCAAAACTTTAATTTTTAGGAACTTTGTTGCGTTTGTGTTGTGTTTTTTGTTTGTTGAGAGTTGATATTGTGTTTTATTGTTGTTGGTACTTGGTAGTTAATTTGATATTTGCTATATATATTGAATAGAAAATAGGTAGCGCATCGATCCGTGATGCCTTCGCATCGCGCATTATTCTAATATTGGCCCTAGCGCATTTTAGCGCATCGTGCATTTTAAAACCAAGCTATCTTGTGCGAATGAATCACATGTGTTGATAGCACAGAGAAAGTAGCTTAACATTGCATATAGTACCTTGCTGCTGCATCACTGGAATCTGTTCTTTAGGGGGTGGATGCTGGTTTCTGTAATATATCAGAAAGTGCTGTTTTGTTAATTCTATTTAGTTAATCCATCCATGCAGGCTCAATACCAAATGCACTTGAGAGAAATGGAGGCAGTTAAAGAAGGAATGCCAGTTGTATGCGTGAACCATGACCATGGTGAGGGCTCAGCTATAAAGGATATCCATATGGAGAACTTCAATGTATCTGTTGGAGGCCGTGATCTCATTGTTGATGGAACTGTTACACTTTCTCATGGAAGGCAATATGGTGAGTATTTTAATCTTCAACTTGCCTCATTTCCCAAAATAAACTGTAGTTTTATGTGTGTTATTTAGCAATTAGACCTGGCAGTTTTTGTGTGCTAAAGATACAATTGCGACCATGCACCGATTTGATTTGCGTTTTTTCTATGCAAATAGGTCTTGTTGGAAGGAATGGTACAGGAAAAACTACTTTCCTGAGAGCGATGGCTTTGCATGCCATTGACGGCATTCCTAATAACTGTCAGATACTGCATGTGGAACAAGAAGTGGTTGGTGATAATACTTCTGCATTGCAATGTGTTCTTAACTCTGATATTGAACGAACCAAGCTTTTGGAGGAAGAAGCTCGTCTCATTGAATTGCAGGTTTGACATTCTTGGTTTTCTTCTGGTTTAAATGCAAGTGTGAGCTCTATTTTCTCTATGAAATCCATTTGTAATTTCTGTTGTCTGTGTAGAGGCAATTTGACTTAGCAAAAGAAGCTGGTAAGACTTTTGAGAAGCTGGATGGCGATATTGATGAAACTGAAATTGCACCAAGGCTTGAACAGATATACAAAAGACTTGAAGTTATTGATGCCTATGCTGCTGAAACCCGTGCTGCGTCTATCCTTGCGGTTAGTTTATCTCAATGAAAAGTGCACTCTCAAAGTGGTGCTTGGTTTATTTATGCCGAAGAATGACCTTTTGAGTACATTTCGTGGTTATATATAAATGTTGAAAGTTGACCGTCAGGTAGCAGGAAAAGAATACTTAATTTTTGTAAACAAATATCAAGTATTTAAAAACATGCGCTCTTTTCTACAAGAACATAAGTTTGGCTCCATTTTTTTAAGATGGTGCAATTGCTTTTACTTCCATGATGTGGCTATCTTTATCATGATGCTAATGTTTCCATCTTGAAGTAAATTTCCCAACCAGGAGTCATGTGCATCTTACCTTCTGAATTGTGAATTCTCATGGGTTTCTTTTGGGCCTTGTAAAATGTGTTCCATTGGTTGTACCCTTGTAGTATACTCCCTCCGTCCCGCTATAAATTGCTTAATTTGACTTTTGGAAGTCAACTGCATCAATTTTTAACTATTAATATCTTTATTTATGTGTTTTAAAGAAATTCAGAAAAAATATAATATAAAAATACATGTTATGATGAATCCGACAATATATAATATGATAATAGTCTTACATATAGAATAATAGAATTTAATGGTTGGAGTTGAGCTAGTTTGACTTCCAAAAGTCAAATTAAGCAATTTATAGCAGGACAGAGGGAGTATCTTTTAGTGACATGTTGAAATGTTTATGCTTTTCAGGGTCTCAGCTTTACTTCAGAAATGCAGAAGAAGCCTACAAAGGCTTTCTCGGGAGGATGGAGAATGAGAATAGCTCTTGCACGTGCTTTGTTTATCGAACCTGATCTACTGCTACTTGATGAACATACAGTATGTTGTTCTACATCCTAATTCAACGAGATATATGCATCCTGAGTGGAATCTTACATTTTCTATGTTGCAGAATCATCTTGACCTGCACGCTGTCCTATGGTTGGAATCTTACTTGGTTAAATGGCCAAAGACGTTTATTGTTGTTTCTCACGCTAGAGAATTCTTAAACACAGTATGTTTTTCTCCTTATTCTTTTTCTTTAATATTTAAAACATTTTAAAATACTATGCAGTTGCTTTTGGTACGATATTCATACTCTGGTTCGTCCTTCACCGTTTGCAGGTTGTGACAGATATAATACACTTGCAAGGGCAAAAACTAATTGCATACAAAGGGGATTACGACATATTTGAAAGAACTCGAGAGGAGCAGCTCAAAAATCAACAAAAAGCATTTGAGTCAAGTGAACGTGCAAGGGACCATATTCAGGTATAGTTCTCTCTTCTACTTCATTACTTTTGTTACAGATAAAGTACATTCTGATATTTCTAAAAAATTTAACCCTCTAATTTGTATATGGCAGTCGTTCATTGATAAGTTCCGCTACAATGCAAAGCGTGCATCTCTAGTTCAGTCAAGGATTAAGGTATTTTTTATGCTTTCTCCTTGTACAGTTGTTGGTAACTATGATACTGCATGTGGATTTTCTCCTTACTTGAGCTGGCCGGTTTAAACTGTTACTGTATACTAAAAATAATAAAAGTGCATGTTTCCACTTATTGGGAAAATATATTAATCTATATAAGAACATCCAGTTTGTTGTTAACTCGGCAAACAGCTGAAATTTTATCTCTTTGAATAACCAGGCACTGGAGCGGATGGCTCGTGTGGATGAAGTCATCAATGACCCTGAGTACACTTTTGTCAATTTTCATGCGTCTAGGAACTTATATTCTTTGACTGTGTCTAGCAATCGCCTAATGCTTGCTTTTTTGTCGCGAGCAGCTACAAGTTTGAGTTCCCTTCCCCGGATGACAGACCTGGCCCACCCATCATAAGCTTCAGGTTACCATATAATATTTAAAGCTTTTTGATGTTTGCTTCATGCTATCCTAAAGTTTACACGTTTGAGAACTGGACTTGGAAAACTCCTATGTACTTCTTTTACTCCAGCAATAATATGATGATCTGTTTCATAACCTACTCATGGTTTTTAATGGTTTCAGTGATGCATCATTTGGATATCCTGGAGGTCCTCTACTATTCAAGAATTTGAATTTTGGGATAGATCTGGACAGTCGTGTAGCAAGTAAGAACAAAATGACCAATTTAACGGTTTTCGATTGTTTCCATTGTTTCCTCACTGGGATTAGGGTTCATCAGAATCCTACTGAAATGTCTAAAACTACTTCTTAGCATTTGTTTTCTAGTTATTTCATTTCATGACATGCTTTCTGTGAGAATCTTCTCTGTGCTTTATTGAAAGGAGCTCTGTTTGTCATGAAGTTATACTGAGGAACTTAAGGGATCTGATTTTGCAATATTATAATTGTACATTTAAGTTGAATCACCTCATGACCTGAATGTGTGAATTGTTTTGCAGTGGTTGGTCCAAATGGGATTGGAAAATCTACTATTCTAAAATTAATTTCTGGGGAGCTACAACCTTCTATGGGGACAGTTTTCCGCTCAGCTAAGGTTATCTTTAGTATACGTATCAGAACTTAAATCATGTTTTGATATGATTTGCTCATTCCTGCTTCTGATCTTTGTACCTGTCAATCACGTTTTCTTAACTCTGTGGTCAATAGTCCTTAAAATTAACATTTTATTTCCTAATTTTGGCAATCGCATGTGATTTTGATAAAAGTGGGTATTCGACTTCTTTGTTTATTTGTTTTCGTCAATGAACTCACATTTCCCAGCATCTTCATTCTAAACTGGAACTCTTGGATATGTATGTGAATAATTTTTGCTACCATCTCTTTAAATCTTCTCTATGGAATTTTCCTCTGTAGGTTCGAATTGCTGTCTTTAATCAGCACCACGTCGATGGGCTCGACCTTTCTTCAAATCCTCTTCTTTATATGATGCGCTGCTTCCCTGTAAGTTCCTTCTTATCCACATCTTTGCTTCTAGTTTAATAAAGCAATGGAAAATTTGCCTATTTCTTTAAGATGTGAAATTCTGGTCATAATATTGTTCCTTTTGGGTGATTTCGATTTTCAACAGGGAGTGCCAGAACAGAAGCTGCGAGGTCATTTGGGTTCTTTTGGTATCACTGGAAATCTTGCTCTGCAGCCCATGTACACATTGTCCGGTATGTTACTCTTCTATATTCTGATGGCTGCGACTCTGTATATAATAGAGTCCCAAGCTAAGGAGTGATGTATTAAATGTAGGTCCAGGTATGCCTATACTAAATCATATATAGAATATCTCGCGGTATTGGATGAACTTATTATCATGGAATTAACTCGATCGTCCAACTAGAAATTACTTCACCTCACTCCCATTTTGGCCAACATAAGTCTTCTGATGCTTTTCACCAGTTATAGCAGTTATCTAGGCGAGATATAACCTGGTACTTGGGTTTAGCGAGTTATGACAAGCCATTTCATTAATATCTTTGCCCATATTTTGTTTCATACTCAGGTGGTCAGAAAAGCAGAGTTGCATTTTCCAAAATTACTTTCAAGAAGCCGCATATCTTACTGCTCGATGAGCCATCTAACCATCTTGTAAGTCATCCATTATCCTTATTTGTCGACGCCAGAGCTTTCATAACTCCTAACCCCAACTGCATTTCCTAATCATTCAGGATCTCGACGCGGTTGAAGCATTGATTCAAGGGCTTGTTATGTTCCAAGGAGGCGTTCTTATGGTACGTCAAACTGAACCTCTCCAAATTCATACTTTCTGAACCGTCGTGTGTTTGTGTTTGTGTGTGTGAATTGATCGGGTTTGATTACGCAGGTGAGTCACGACGAGCATCTGATCTCCGGGAGTGTGGATGAGCTGTGGGCAGTATCCGAAGGCAGAGTTACGCCATTCAGTGGGACTTTCCAAGATTACAAGAAAGTAATTCAATCTTAAAGCTCACATCTTGATGTTTAAGTTTCCAGAAAAAGGAATGATAATTTCCTTAGAAATCGAAATCTTTTATTATCTGAACTCTTTCTTTTAATATAAGCGCCTGAAATATGTACTAGATTTTACATGATTGAGCCCTTTCTTTTGCTTCATAGAGAAAGACTCATATGAGACCGTCTCACCTTAACTTATGGTGAGACAAGGTACAAACTAAAGTTTTACAAATTACAACAAGTCCCCCATATCATTCCCATCTTTAAATAATTCTACTTAAACCTCTTGTCTCACCATAAAATTAGGTGAAACCGTCTCACCCAAGTCTTTGTAATATAGGAATTAATATGTTCTCCAATTAAAACACCATCAACGAAAATAATTCTTCTCGCATTACAAGTCCACCTTCCTTATATTACTAACATTCATTCTTTGATTTTTCAACACAAACTATCCATATTTACATAATTTTCACAAATTGCCAATTAAATATATCCGAACTTTACACTGGTAATTCTCAGGACAGGTAATGAAATAATGAAACATAATTAATCTACAAAAATTTATGTATACATGTAAATGTTTTTATTAAGTTTTTAGCATTTACCTGATTCTTCAATTAGTTCTTTTTTAAAAAAAATACACAAAAATTACATTTTTGACCTTTAATTAAAAAAAATTAAACTGTATAATTCCAATAATGATTGATAATATTACAATTTTTTTCTAGGTCTTGATGAAGGGTATCTTGTCCGTCCCAAGGAGCAGTTTGATAAAAAGAAAAAGGCCATTTTGCAAATCTGATGACGACTGCAATAAACAGTTTCGTCGTTTCGGTGTAAATACATGTAATTGCGAGAATGGAATATGCATTTGTAAGTAAACTTAATTACTCCCTCCGTCCCTATTTTAGTGTCTTACTTCCTCTTTTGTCACTATTCAATGATGATTTTATAATTTTAATATCTTAAATTATGATTTTAATATCTTTTAACTTTATATTTATTAAATAATCATTGATTTTTATAGATTAAGAAATTATTTGTTTCCTTCTTAATTCATTTTATGGGAATTTTTGAAATATCAAAAAAGCGTGTTAGAAATGTCAGCTATTTTTAATTCTTCTGCTCAAAAGATTGCCTCGTCTTTTGAGGCCATGAGGAACATTGGACTAATATGATGACTTTCATTTAATTACCTTTATTTTAAAATATATAAAATAAAACAAATACTAGTATATTTTATGTTTAATAGTAATGGAAAGTAGTGGTTAAATTTAACTATCTAAGCATGGGCGGATCTTGAAAAAAAAATCCATGGGTCACAATTTAATTTGATTACTCGTACTTTATTTTTGAAGGTAATGGTCGAAATATGAGAAATTTTAGAATTTAGAGGAATAGAGTGGGTTTAAAATGAAAATTTTACTAGGACACTAATCAAAAATCATATGCTAAGTAATTTTTAAAAATATTTTATTTTTATATAAAAAAGATAGGGAAATTGCCCTATCTTACATACAAGTAGATCTAAGTGACTGTTATTATGTTGTAAAATTCAAAATATGTAAAGTGGAGAATTTTATAAATTTTCAGAATACCATTTGCTTTAAATGTCATTTTCTTCAGAGGTTTTTTCTCTAAATACGGCTACTTAATTAATGAAAAATCCGGAATCAATTTTAATGATCTAACATTTATTTCTCAACGAAGATTTATGTGATATTAAAATATAATTTTTTAATAATCTCTTATTAATGATATGAAGCTCTGTTAAGGTTATTTATAGGAGACTTTTGATAAGCCTCTTTCACGATATTTAATCTCAAGAGAACCACATCTTACTAAGCATCAATTTTTTTTCCCACTCGCTAATAAAACACACGGTATCTAATGGAGAAGCCAGCCAAAACAGTTTTTCTGTTTACCGTCTTGCTTATTGCATCATGTAAGTATTTCTCATCATTTCAATATTATTAATAATTTTCTGTTTACCGTCTTGCTTATTGCATCCTGTAAGTATTTCTCATCATTTCAATATTATTAATAATTTTCTGTAATAAATTTAATTGTATTATATGTGAATTATAGGTTGGTCATTCTCTAAGATGTTTAATTACAGAAGAGTGCAGTATACCAGGATGTGAGTTGAGTTGTTGTTCTGAAGAAGGCAGGTGCTTTTGTTGGGGTGGAACAAAGTGTCCAGAATACCCTCCAAGCGAAGGTAAAATAACATTTGTGTGTATGCATTACATGTATTTATTAGTCTTTTGCATTTACTTGATTCTTCAATTGGTTCTTTTCTTAAATAATTACATTTTCGATCTTTAAAATTGTATAAATAGTATTTAATTCCAATGATGATTGGCAATATTATTATTTTTTCCAGGGCTTAATGGAGGAGATCTTGTTCGTCCCAAGGAGCAGCTTGATAACAAGAACAAGCTATTTTGCAAATCTGATGACGACTGCAATAAATAGTTTCGTCGTTTCGATGTGAATGCATGTAATTGTGAGAAAGGAATATGCATTTGTAACTAAACTTAATTATAAGGTTTAATAGGAATTATCTCGTTAGTTATGACCAATTTCTTTTTTATCAAATAAGAAACTAGGGGGTGTACTCGATCGATTTATCGAATCAGTGATGAACGGGGCGGATCCAGGAATTTTTATTTGCTGGGGCACATTTCATAACAAAGAGTAGGTTTCCTGACAAGCGATATGTCCATAGATAGGCCACTTATTTTTTACCTT
>JAULKK010000009.1:559844-570040 GCA_032355705.1 Rubia peregrina
GGCCCACCACCCCAACATACTTATTTCCCAACATACAAAATTTTCCCCGAGGACCCGCATTCAAAGCTATTTGACCGTCCAATTTCCAAAATTCAAATCTTCCATTTTCCACCACTTTGACTTTTCTTCACTAAATACCCTGTCGGCTTCTGCTCCATCCTGATCCTGGACTGGGGTGCATCGCCAAGATGGACCTGTCCAAACAAAGTCCACATACTTACTTAATTGCCTACCGACCAACCCAAACAAACCTAGAAACCAGTCTCATAAAACGACAAAGCATCCAACGGCAGCGCCTCACGCTAACCCTACCAAGCAGCTGATTCCACTGCCGCTGTGAGTATCTTGGTTTTTAGTAAAAATTCGTTGTGCTCTGTTTTCTTAAAGAAGGCTTCTTGTGTGTAATCCTTGGTGTTTTGTGTTGGTTTGCTCTTGTTTTTTCAGGCTTGCTTTGTGTGTTTCTTGGTGTTTTGGGTAGGTTTGCTATGTTTTTCAACTATGTCGGAGATGAAGCACCAGAAATCCCGAAAATGGGATAGCGTAGAGCAGATGAGGAGCATGGTGACCGAGGTAAAAAAATGGGATAACATCCATTATCACCCGCCGAGGAGAAAATCCAATAATGGAGCTTTTGCCCGAAAGCTTGAATTTGATAAGACAACAGAGGTAATTAGATGATTTTGGACTGTGGTGATTTTTTGTGTTGATTTGCACTGTGTACGCACTTGCTGTTACGAAATTCTCTGCTCTTAGTTGTAATGATTTCTAGCTTTATGAGATTGTTGTAGTACAACATTCAGATAACTTTATTCTTCTTCACACTAATAAGCATTATGTTGATTGGCTGAACTTGAACTAGCAATTTCCAGTTGGGTTGGTTTTGAGGAAGACTTAAGTAAATAAGTCTATGTTTACACCTCCAACCAGTTTAACGTGGAGAGTTTATGATTTGCAATTCTGCTGTTATTACCGAAAATCTTTTGAGTTTGGAGAGTCAAGATTATTTAAACCTGTTGTTATGATTTCACGGGGTAACCTAGCAGGCTACTTAGGCAATTGAGGAAGACAGTAAATAAGTCACTGTTAACGCCTCCAACCAATTTAACGTGAAGGGTTTATGGCTAAAAAAAGTTCTTTATATTTTCCTATATTATAGGGGCAAAGTCTTGGAAAATACCGTCTTTCCATACGCATATGGAAAGACGAGGTTGAATTGGAATTATAGAAATGTAAAAGGTTTTAGTTGTAATATTAAAATTTTATTATGCGACAGTAAGAGCAATAAATTTATGACCCGATTAATACAACCAGAAAATTTTATTTTTAATTTCTTCAAATTTACAGTTTAAACCTGGTCTTTCCATAAATTATGGAAATACCGCCTTTCAAGAGACGGGCTCTATTATAGGGGGCTTATAAAGTATTTTTCCAAATTTTTACCCTATAAATTTTTCATAATTTGCAGCTCGGCAGGGGTTGGAGCCCCTCTAGCCCCCATGTGGCTCCGCCACTGGAAATAATATCTTAATTTATTATCTGAATCCACAGCTAGAAGTATTTATTCAAAACATCAAAGAAGAATTTTCCTTGCTTTCTATGCTCACCCAATCCACCCAAATAAGTGCACAGGGAAAACAAGAAATAATATCTTGTTTGATAACCTGAATCCACAGCTGGAAGTATTGATTCAGAACATCAAACGATAATTTTTCCTTGCTTTCTATGCTCACTCAAATAAGGACACAGACAGGGAATAGTTTAGGCTAAGTCTTACACCAAAACTGAAACCTGCCTAAAATCAAATTGATAGCTTGGATAACTGGTTCACTGCTTGAAAATTAATGTTGATACCTCATGGGAGAACACATCTCTCAGGGCTGGAATTGGAATCATTATTAGAAATCCGGATGGAAATCTTATAGACTTATATGAAATCAATCAATGCTACTACTAGTCTTCAAGCTGGAATTTTTGCTATTAAAATAGGACTGAAAGTAGCAGATCCATTGAATCTCAATGTGTAAATACCTGAATCAGATTTCTTGATTGTTTTGGAATGTATAAAATGTCTGATAAATGGTCCCTGAACCCTACACAATCTGGCCACAATGATTAATCACATGTGTTCTCAGATAACTCTCGTTTGATAACCTGAATCCACAGCTAGAAGTATTGATTTAGAACATCAAACAAGAATTTTTGCTTGCTTTCTATGCTCACTCAAGTCACCCAAATAAGGACACAAATAGAGAATGGTTTAGACTAGCTCTTACACCAAAACTGAAACATGTCTAAAATAAGATTGAGAGCTTGGGTAAAACCGTTCATTGCTTGAAAATTAGTGTTGATACCTCATGGGAGAACTTATAAAAATCAAGCTAAAGGCAGATTATATATGGAAAAATCAGAAATTAAGATAGAAAAGAGAAAATGAGTTTCTTGGTGGCAAAGTAATTCAACAGGAAAATCTCATTTTCGTTCTTACAACGAAACAGTAAAGTACAAGCACAACTCCAATACTAAGCTAGTTGCAAGGAAGGGGATAGGAAACTGAACAGCCAATAAAACATTTACAGGTGGCTCTTGAATTAAAATAAAATGAAACGAAATGCTGAATGGGGACAATGGGGGGTTTTGGAGTGGACTGGATTAAAATTGAGACTAAATGTGGACAATTATCCCCCACAATGAAGGGCTGAATGTGGACAATTAATTCCAACCACGGGCCCAGGTTGGAATTCTCCAACCGGTATCAAACTTGACTTTGTCAGCCTTCATGTGGGCTAGCTCTCCATGCGCAGAACCCAATTTTGTTTGTCAATTTTGTTTGCCTTCACTTGGGCTGACTCTCCATGCCCATGCGGTCCCAAGTCTGACATGTGTTCAATTTCGTTTGTCAGCCCTTTAAAAATCTAGTCATTGGACACGTGTCAGGATCTGGTTGGTCCATGTAGGCCAACGGCTATTTTTTCAAAACGGCCAATTTTTTGGCTTTTTGGATTTTTTTTGCCTATAAATAGGCCAAATTGTGAAGAAAATTTGCACACTACTTTCATTCAAAATTTCTCCATTCTCAACTCCTTCTTCATCATTTTTATCATATAATCGTCTCCATAATTCAATTTCATTTACATAAATTAAAATGGAATTACGAAGAGTTTCAAAAGGTAAAGATAAAGTCATTTTGAATTCTTTTTTTCCAAAAATTTATCACAAATTCCAAATGTTATTTCCCAAAGTTTTCAAATTTCAAAAAATATAAGAGGTGTCGGAAGAACCACATGCTTTCGAACAACCACCTGTTGAACAACCACTTGAGTTTGTACTTTTTATTTGTATCTTTTCTTGCTTCAAGTAGTAGTATTACCTGTGATTTTTCTTCCTATGAGAATCTCTGAATTTTGCATGCTCCTTCCGACAGTTTAGTGGATCAGTTTGTTGGCTACATTCGATAGACGCCTAAGAATAAAAGGAAGTCATAAGCTTGTTGGGTGTGTTCAACTCAAATTCCAAATTGGAAGTTGAGAGGGTGATAGTTCTCTATATAAGTTAGAGTCCCACCACATTAGTATAAGGCCTTTTGAGGTTGAACCCAATAAAACTGTGCGGGCTAGGCCCAAAGCAGACAATATCATACTAATGTTGGTTGTGATGGGCTAGGCAATCCCAACAAGTGGTATTAGAGCCATGGTTGGTTGTGCTCGGGACGGGGCCATGTGTGCCCAATGTGGAAACCCTCAGTCGTGCCCTTGGCGGTGGTGCCTTGTGTCGAAAGTATGTTTAACTAAGGTGGTTGTCAGGTGGTGTGTCCCGCAGGTGTGGCGACGGTGCAAGATGGTCCATGCGAGGATGAATGATACAGTTGTGTGGTCCTTGGTTTGACTATTAGTTGGCCAAGATCATTTCATACGTCTACGTGATCTGCGTGTGGGGGTATGTAATAGAAGGTTTTTGCTTTTCATATTAAACACTTTAGTTATTCAACTGATTATAATATCTCTTAATTTTTATTTCAGCATTTCAGACTGAAGGAAATTCCTTTCTGCTATGTGGCACGCAGGTTTGAATTTGGATGCGACTGTTGGTGACTGGACTGATGATGAGAAGAAGATCATATTGTTTAAAGCCTGATTTTGGAGATTGAAGTACTTCGTTCGCTCTTAAGGAGAGTTAGTAGGAAATATTTTGAGATTTAGTAGAAAACATATTGTGTCCTTTCCACTTGACTTCAAATGGTGAATCTAAGGTGCACACTAATTGATATGTTGGCACCTCTGGAAAACAAGCAATATTATCTTGTTTGATTACCTGAATCCCCGGCTGGAAGTATTGATTCAAAACATCAAACCGTAATTCTTTCTTGCTTTTTATGCTCACCCAATTCACCCAAATAAGTGCACAGTGAAAACAAGAAATAATATCTTGTTTGATAACCTAGATCCACAGCTGGAAGTATTGATTCAAAACATCAAACGAGAATTTTTCCTTGCTTTCTATGCTCACCCAAATAAGGACACGGATAGGGAATGGTTTAGGCTAGGTCTTACACCAAAACTGAAACCTGCCTAAAATCGGATTGATAGCTTGGATAAAACTGGTTTAATGCTTGAAAATTAATGCTGATACCTCATGGGAGAAAACATCTCTCAGGGCTGGAATTTGAATCATTAAATGAAACTAAAATGAAAATCTTATAAAGAAATATATGAAATCAATCGATGTTACTTCTAGTCTTCAAGCTGAAGTTTTTGCTATTAAAATAGGACTGAAAGTAGCAGCTCCATTGAATCTCAATGTGTAAATACCTGAATAAGATTTCTTGATTGCTTTGGAATGTATAAAATGTCTGATAAAAGGTCCATGGACACTTTACAATCTGGCCACAAAGATTAATCATATGTTTTCGACTAATTTACCTTCCGTCCCGAATTAAACTGCACACTTTACTATTTGACACTATTCACCATTGAATTTTGACCACATATTTAAATAGGTATATAAGCAATAATATTATTTTATGTGATGTTGTTGGATTCGCCATAACGAATAGTTTCTAAAAAGTAATTTTGTGTTTGTCGATATTATACGTAGTTAAATATATTAACATGTATAATAACCGTGAAAAACACTCCATGCAATTTAATTAGGGATGAAGGGAGTATACTAGTTTGATGTTTATCTATTCTAATTTGATGTGTACATAACGTTTTTAATTTGATGTATATTTTAATATTTGATGTTTCAACTATTTTTAATGCATTTTTTAGTGTAATCATTTGATGTTTAATTAGTTTAGCTTGATGTGGATTTTTATTCTTCTTTTTTTACTACTTAATTTTTTATTTAATGTATTTTTATGTATTTACTTGATGTTTAACCATCTTTACTTGATATGTATCTTTATAATTTATTTTAATGTTTAACTATAATTAGTGTATTTTTATTATTTTGGTTTGATGTTTTAACTATTTTTGCTTGATGTCTATTTTAATATAAATATTTAATTTGATGGTTTATAATTTTTATTTGATATTATTTATTTTAAATTTGATGTATTATTAATTGGATGTGAATGTATTAAGCCCAAAGCCCAACAAGAAATCTATGTTTTCAACCCAAAAATTAGACGTGCCTTCAGCACAAAAGATAGACATGATTTCAGCCCAAACCTATGTCCATCCTCACTATTTATGATTTGATCCTCATCTTACCATGAGACGGTCTCGCAGGAGATGACCTCAAACTTGGGACGTATGCTATTGATTACCTGCAATGTATGTTTAAAAACTAAATCAAATTACTTACATGAAATAAGATATTAATCCGATCTTCGATGATAAAAATATTTTTTTCTTCAATTTCTGAACTTTAGTTAATTATTCTCGAATAAAAATTCTGCTAAAAATTATGTTAAGAAAAATAAAAGTAATAACCAGTAAAAAAAAAGAGTTATCCAGTGATCCAGTGATTTCCCTAGCACACAACACCGAATAAATAGATAAAAATGGCATCGCATGCCTTCCAATGCAAGTCAAGTGGGAATGTGCTTACTTAATTACACCTAAGCGGCTAGCTACCTAGTAATAGGAGTATTGATTAGAGATAATTAATTAGGATTATAAACAGATTAGTTGCAATTAAATTAAACAAACGTCAAACTTTTGCAGTACTTTGGTATAGAGTCATAGACTTTGGAGGTTGGAGATCAGATTTGATTCGATCAATGTACAAAGCTATGAAAACAAATTCGTATCCCCCTTCTTCCCTTTTGGAGCTCATAAGAATCTTTGCTTGATCTCAAAACCCCATAATTCATTTTAAAAATGCACTGAATACTAAGAGAATTAATAAATTGATGTAGTATTATCATTTTTGAGAATGTTAGCTAGTTACACACTAAAGTTACGAATCGCTTAATAAAAAGGATAACTGCATTTCAAATACCTCTAAAATCTAGTATATCACGAACGGGGGAGTTATCGATCAAAACACTGATCTTGCAGAATGTGCCAGAAGAGAAAGAGGAGGATGGCGTTTTTTTTGCAAGGAAGAGAGAAAAAGAAACAAAAAACAAAGGAGAGAGAGCGAGAGAGGAGAAAATGACGTTCATAGTAACAAAAACATAATTTTATACATTGTCACAATCATTTAAGCCCGAATATTATCTGCGACCTGCAACTCATTAAAAAATGTTAGATTTTATATATATATATATAATGACCGGAAACCAAAACTCTTAACTAACTAGCTAATAGTCCAATAAAATAATTTGGTCTGGAATTATAAACAAAGATTCTCGAACAAGCAGGAAGTAAAAAAGGGCCAAAACTAATTCGGAATAAAGTAATTATAGACTCGGAAAATGGTTTAGGTAAGGTTTAACATTTTCTTCTCAAATGCATGAAAATGAAATGATCAATATACACACACTCTGGGGATTTGCATCAAGCATTTCGCTGTTTAGGAATCTATCAAAAGTCAAATATTAGTTGCATGTGCCAAATGCATACTCCCTCCGTCCCACTATTAAGTTCCGAATTGCTTTTTTACGGTCTTCAATGAGCATGTTTGGCCGTAAATATCTCTAGTTGTATATAATAATGTTGCATAAAAAATTAATACTTAGAAAATATAAGACAAATCTAACGATATGTCACATGATATATTTATTGTTAATATATTAATTTATATTTAGGGTCAAAATTTGTAAAGTTTAACTCTGAAAAAGCAAATAGTAAGAAGTTTAAAGTGGGACAGAGGGAGTAAATAATAGGGAATATAGGGTATCAATTATTCTACTTTCTTAAACCTTCCTAACATGAACAAAATCTTGGACTCACGTTCAATATTACCAAACCATCACTGAATAAGAATATGCAACTTCCGATGTTTCTTCAGTTAACTTCCTTTGACCGAATTGATCCCTTCTTAATCATTGATTAGTGCTCTCTTTTTTTTTTAGTTTAAATCATCTTTCCGTCCAGAATGATAGTATAATACACATATAAACTACTCCCTCTGTCACATTTCAATCTGCAATTTAATTATTCATGTAGTCAAATAGAATCAGTTTTTACCATAAAATTGAATTAGTATACAAATACAAATACTATTGTGTAATACCTTACTAGATTCGTTATAATATATATATATATATATTTAAAATATCAACTTTTCACAAGTTTAATTTATCTATAATGAAAGATATTAATGATCAAGCATTTTTCAAGTCAACCGTCAAAAATCAAAGTATGCAGCTTTAAATAGGACAGTGGGAGTGCTTTGAAACAAAAAGTGAATCATAGCTTATAAATCTAAAACTATCATGAAATTTAATGAGTACTCACTCCATCCCATTTTAAGATGTAATTAATTATTTATTTATTCAAAACACCTCAACTTTAACCATAAAATAGAATTAGTGTAAGTATAAATAGTATTGAGTGCATGATACCTTGTTAGCTAGATTCGTTACAACATATGTTTTCAAAATATAAATTTTTCACAAACTTTGATTATCATTACTAAAAAAATGTTAAGAATCAAACATTCTTCGAGTGAAAGTCAAAGTCAGTCGTTTAAAGCAAGACAGAGTAGATAAAATGGAAATGTAAATGGATATTTGGACTGACCTAATCAATGACCACATGATTTCCTTTCCCAAAAAATAAATGAAAATGTAAAATAATACACTTTAATTAATCAATTTTGGTGGAGAATAATATATACGAGTAGGAAGCGAGGACGGGTCCAAGAAAGATTGGCACGGGAGCTGGAGAAGTGCTCCAAAAAAGCTGAATTTTAGTGACTTCTTTTTTCCTTTAATTATGCAACCTTTTCGTTTGGCTCAGTAGTTTTAAAACCAAAAGGGCTGCTTAAATACCCACCATTTTCGCCCTTTTTCTTCCGTTTGGCTAACTCACAAAAGGACAACGCCAAACGTGGCCTTAACTAATCATATTTTCGTCCAGCTTTAATTTTTTTAAATTACTATAATATTTGGAGATAATACCTTAGTATTGATTTGGCAATTGTGAGAATCATTGGATTAAGCTCCTTATTTTTGGACTGTAGCTGAGGTACACTAGATTTTCTCGGTTTTTTTCTTTAAAAAAGGTTGTTTTCCATAGATTATTTATTTATTTTTCTTTCGAATTTAAGCTGGTTCTCCGGAAGTTATTTGTATTTCAATTCAATTCCGTCCATTTTATTGGAAATTTAATCTGATGATATTTAGCTTAACTTAATAATAGTATTACTACTTTTTAATACATTTATTTTCAATTCAACTCAGTTCAGTTTAATTCATCCTTGTTCAAATGATTTCCAGACAGCATGACCTTACATACAATTCAATTCATATTAATCGAAAAATGATTTGTTATAATTTAATTTTATAATGAGTTTGAACGGCAATAACAAATCATTCTACTAAAAAATATTATGGAGGGAGAGTGGTTCACGAACTCCTGTTAAGTAATTAGCAGTTGTTATCCTAAACACCTCCATCTTTATTATTTTAGTGTATTCCCATTTAATTCCTATTAGTTTTCAGCTCAGTTTATAATAGCAATAAATTGTTCGGTGCTTAGTTTAATTTAGTTGGAAAAAAAACATCCTAATTTAATTTAATTTTAGTTTAGTTTTATTTTTAGTATACAGATGTATACTTATGTCCAAGTATCTTAATGATCATGTCGCGTATAGCAAATCATGATATAAGTGATGAAATTTAAGATTTATATTTAAAATTCGCATAATCAAAATTTTAAACTATAAAAAATTGTGTCCGCCTCTTGAAATACGGTCTTTCCATAAGTCATAAAAAGACCAAAGTTTAAAGTGAAAATAAAAAAAATGAAAATAAATTTTTTGGGTTGCATGAATCGGGTTATAAAATTCATAACTACTATACGTTGCATAATAAAATTTTAATATTGTAATTAAGATCTTTTACCTTTTATTATTCTAAATAAACCCGTCTTTCCATAAGTATGTTGAAAGACAGCCTTTCCCTAAATTTATATCATATTGATAGAATATATAAATTAATATCATGTTTTTGAACGTTAATATGGTGGTGCATTTATATAAATTCACGCATCGATTTCTGAAAGACTAAATGACTAATATATAAGATTTTTGGTCACCACCTCTTAGGCCCCGTTCTCTGAATATTATCTGCATTTTCAATTCACTTCAGTTCAGTTCAATTCAAATCAGTTTAGCGGAAATTTAATTTGGTGACATAGAACTTAATTTAGTCATGCGTTACTAATTTTCAACACGCTTATTTTCAGTTCAGTTCAAATTAGATCAATTCAGATAAGTTCTAAGGAATGGGCCTTGGTACCAATTTGTTTTCAAACAGAAACCCAAAATATCTTAAAATTTAACAGAGGGTGATATATAGAAGCAGCGACGTAGCTTGAGTGGATGATTTTACCGCTCTTTAACTATTCCATTCACAATTAAAGAGTACTTACGTTAATGCACGAATATAAATTATATGATAGAAGTATTGACATAGGTTAAATTTGACGGGTTTTAGTGTTATTTAACCTTTTCAATTGTGGATGAGAGTATTTAACGCCAAATAATGAACATGAAAAATGATAAAATACCGACATAGTATATAACTTAAGTTGATAAAATTTAATGCTTTTTTACAGCTAAGAATATGGATGTCAGTGGGG
>JAULKK010000009.1:581436-592522 GCA_032355705.1 Rubia peregrina
TGAAAATTCATAGTGAAACTCATAGTGAATGATGTGGATGCTAGTAAATGACTAAATCACTAATCACCTTCCTTAAGGGAGGTGCAACTAGTTAGGGATAAATTTATCTTTTCAGTAATGCCACATCATTCACTGTGTCGTTTCGCTATAATTTTTCACTCTATTTATCATTACTCTAATAAAATAATGACGTGATTTAGGCCTGGAATTGATCTGATCTGATTTGAACTGAAATAATATAAATATAATAAACTGAACTGAAATAAATATAAATATACTAATCTGATCTGATCTAAATTGAACTGAAATCCAAATGAACTCTAGAGAACTGGGCCTTGAAAGTTGGGATAAAGATAGAAAGGACAACAGCCCACCCTAATAATTGTCCTTTAGGCCCATTTCTTAAACCCCGAAATCCAAAAACTTTAAACCCCTCCGCCAAAAGCAACACCTCAGACCACACTACCGCCAGCAGCCGGAAAATGACGTCATCACTCACGGAGAACCTCCCCAGGCTCACAGCAGAGGCTCTCCGGTCCGCCGCCAAGCTCTCCGAGGGCTGCCACGTGGTTCCCCTCCGCCTCCGCCGCGCCATTAGGAAGTATATCCGAGGTAATTATGCGTTTCCAGATTGCACATCAAGTGTTTGAATTTATGCTTCACAGTAATACAGTAATAACACTAGTCCTCCGTTTTGCAGATGAAGAAGATCCGCACATGAAGAGGAAGGTGCTGACGTTGTCAAAATCGCTGAGCCAAATCAAAGAGGTGAATTTGATGCTGCCGATGTCTACTTCGAAAGAGCTCGTGGAGGACCCGCTCAAGAGTATGGAGAGCTCGAAAAGGTGGAAAGTTAGGAGTGTTTACGGCGATATCGGGCTCACGTATAGTGGTGATGAATCCATTGCTTATGTCGCGTCGCGTATGCCCGCAGTCTATGCAGCTTGCTTTAGAGTCCTCAGTGAGGTGAATGAATCTTGATTCTGAATGCATTTATTGTGTAGTTCAGTGAAATGAGAATGCTTTACTGTTTCATAGTGTCTTGTGCGCTGAATTGCAAATATGAAAAAGAAAGTGAGGATAACATAGACAAGAATGTTCAGAATGATCTGTGGATACGGGACATTTGAAAATCTATTGAAAAATTATGCGCTTTATTCACCTTTCTGGTTGTTTGTTCGTGAGTGTGGTTTGTGGATACTTGAAGGTCAGGAGGAGATTACCGGATTTCATTCCATTTAAGGTTTTGGACTTTGGGGCAGGGACTGGTTCTGCAATGTGGTGAGTGATTCTTGAGGTGGATTCGTGTTCCTTTTTCTGTATAATGCTTTTTGTTACTCATTATTGTGTTCTGAAGGGCATTAAGAGAGGTCTGGCCAAAGTCATTGGAGAAAATTAATTTGATCGAGCCATCTCAGTCTATGCAACGGGCGGGACATAGGCTTATCGAAGGTAGTTATATTGCTGCAATTTTCTTCTGAATACAAGGCAATTACAGTCTGTTTGGTTTTTGTTTTACTGATAATCATTAGAGGTGTTTTCGAGGAAGTGATACAAGGCTAGGAGAGATTACAATGTTGAGGATCTGCCTATGTGTATGATCACATTTTGACTTCATTATGTTTGCTGCTTTGTGAAAAAAAGAAGGCATGTAGTCTATAAAGATATCCAGACTCTCTGTGAAGCCAACTAAACTTTGGTTCAAAGCATGATTCCTATGAAAAATGAATACCTCAATGTCCAATCTATATCACTAGTTAGGAAGGCTCATGGTTATGCAGGCATTAATACAATCAGTTGCCAGCAGGGGAAACTGTTGCATTTGTTTATGTATTAGAAATTATCATATTTATGTCTTTGTTTGAAAGGAATTTCATTTTTTGTTTTCATTGGCTTAGTAGTATTCACTACGTTTGTTCTCTTTTGTTGAGCATTACTATTAGAAGAAGTCTACTCCCTCCGTCCCTCTAATAGTGTCTCACATCACTATTCATCAATAAAGCTAATATTGTTTGAATTGTAAATTTTTGCAGATATTTAAATGTGAAAATTATTGTGTGAGATATTGATACATTCATCGTAACACATAGTTTTAGAATATCTATTTTTTATAATTTATTATTATGTATATTTTAAAATATTAAAATTACTTAATCATCAATGAATAGTGAAAAATGAAAATGTGTGACACTATTAGAGGGACGGATGGAGTATGTGATTTTTGGAAAAAGTAACTTGTGGCATATTGTAGATCAAAAAAATTTGCCGTTCATTCAAAGCTACAGCAGTCTCCAAGCACTAGCTCAGAAAACTAGGAAGTCTGATCGACAACACAACCTTGTGATAGCAGTGAGTATCTGTATTCGTTTTTTCTCTGTCATGAAATGATTACTCTTTTTGCCTCATCAATGAGTGAAAGTTTGAAATTTACGTCCTATTTGTAAATATGGTCTGCTGCAGTTGTGCTTCTTATAGTCTATTGCACTTGTCATTTGGATTTTCTTATGGACGCTGCCTAATTAACCTTGCTTGTTTTTAATGTTTCGTTAAGTCGTACGTGCTTGGAGAAATACCATCTTTAAAGGATAGAATTACAATTGTCCGTCAACTATGGGATCTTACATCAGATGTTCTGGTACGTTTTACGACTCATTTGCATCCATATATGTGCCTATTGAGTTTGAAAAGACTAAAATTTACAAAGTTGTGACTACTTTTGAGTAGTTTTATAGCTATTGCATATTTAACTAGACTAAATATTTCCATTTAGTGAATGTTACAGATCAGTGAGATCACTGATAGTATGTAGTGTTGAAATTACATTCATGATTATGTTATTCTGTTCTTAACCTCTATAAATGGGAAAGATGTGCTCCATATAATCTAACCATTTCAAAATAAAATGAAACTGTGAACAGGTAATTCTTGAGCCTGGAACTCCTGAAGGATCTAATATTATATCTCAAATTCGATCACACATTCTATGGATGGAAAACCGGGTAAGAGCCTTACTTTCTTTGGGCGGCTTTCGACATATATTATCATCATTACGGTCTTATTTAATTGTTTTCACGATTTTTTTTATAGAAGATCCGCAAGTTGGAAGGTGCATCCAATAGAGAATCAAAGAGCTTGATTACAGCAAAAAGTGGCGCATTCGTTGTTGCTCCTGTGAGTCTTACAAGTACGCTCTTTAATTTTTCTGCCTTCTTCTATGACTAATTTTTCTGCCTTATTCTACAGTGTCCACACGACGGGCGTTGCCCGCTAGAAAAGTCAGGAAAGTATTGTCATTTTGTCCAACGTTTGCAGCGAACAACGTCACAGCGTGCATACAAGGTATTCCCCGGAACTTCTATTACTCCATTTTTGTGTGCTCATGATAGTCGATTTTTATGTACGGTTTGTATGGTATGTTGCTGCCCTTGTATATCCATTTCCCATCTCTTGATCCATTAACTATTGATAGATAGATCTGTAATCTATTAATGGAAACTTGGTTTGATGATATCACAATATGGCAAACCATTTTCCTCACCCCCACAGTACTTGTGATTTTTCTTGTAGAGGTCCAAGGGCAAGGCGCTGCGTGGCTATGAAGATGAGAAATTCAGTTACGTTGCTTTTAGAAGAGGTCAACGACCAAGGCAAGTAATATCCGACACATATAGAGTATTTAATCGTGTCTGATATGCTGTATTCTACATTTTGGATGACTCGTACAGTTTCATAGTAAAAAGGAAAAGCTCTAGTGATACTCTGTACAGTATTCTTGATTCTTGATTCCTGATTATATGTATTGGAACGTATGAACAGAGAGCCATGGCCTCTTGATGGTATGAAGTTCGATACACTAAAGGAGCAGCATGCCAAACGGAATCCTGATGATTTAGAAATTGATTACGGTAACACATCTTTTCCCTCTACACAAAATCATGAATTTCATTGAATGATGCTTATTGCCATCGATTTCTCATTCCTTTTAAATCGCTATCGATTCTTTAGAGGACCAATTTGAGACAGAGGACGAGGATGAAGGTGATGATGAAAATGGCATTGTTCCCTGCACTTCCGACGCTGAAGATACTGTCGAACATGAAGATGGAGAAGAAAGACCCGCCGCGGATCTTAGTGGTGGCTGGGGGAGGATACTGTATTCTCCCATTCGAAGGGGGAAGCGAGTCGAGCTGGACGTGTGCAGGTCAACCAATCGGGAAGGCAGCGAAGGCTCGTTCGACAGAATCATTGTAACGCAAAGCAAAAACCCGACGTTGCATCACCAAGCCCGTAGATCTCTCTGGGGAGACCTATGGCCATTCTGAAACTGTAATTACTTTCTTGTAAATGTAATATATGTATCACATATGTAACAAAAAAAAAAGCATTCGGTTCTTCGTTGATCTTGAGCAATGCACTGTGTAATGATGGAACAGAAATTGCATAGATTATCTGTGCAGTTTTTTCATGGTCAAACTATAAACCGAATGATTTGATTGATTAATTTATACCACTGATTTAAAATATATTCTTTTGGAAAGTGAGCGACCAATATAATTTCCGCTAATTGATAATTATGTGATAGAACATGTTCTATAAAAAGGCGATCGTTGCTCGCCCTCAGCAGCTCATATTAGCTGATACCACAACCATCATATGAGAGGTAAGTTATGGTAGCCTAGTACCAGGATCAGGCAGCTCATATTAGCTGATACAACAACCATCATATGAGAGGTAAGTTATGGTAGCCTAGTACCAGGATCAGGTGGTTGATTCGTACTCGGTACGCACAAGAGATCCTCGACTAGGGAGAAATTCCCACACTGTCACTGCTGAGCCTCGAACCGTGGATCCCTCCAAAGAGTACCACATTCCCAACCACTAGGGTACACCCGCAGGTGTGATAGAACATGTTCTTCTATAAGCTATGGTTAAAGGAATGTGTTCTTTCCTTTAAAAAAAAAGGGATTGGGTCTCATCTAAAAAATAATATGTTTATTTACAAATTATATGAGTTTTTGATTTAAGGTGGGATGCGATCTAATAAATGTATCTGTCCAATTTTATTCAAAGTTTTAAATATTAATATTTACTTGGTCTATCATGATTTGACTGGATCAGCTAAAACGATCAAACCCTCGAGTCAATATAAATTATTCTATCAGGTAATGTTATGTAATGTGTGAAAATAAATTAATGTGGAATATAATGGTATCAAATTAGTGTTGATTGTTTATCATAATTTATGTATCTTTATTGCTAGATAAATAAAGAAAAATGTCGAAACTCCATCATGAGATTTAAAAAAGAAATGTAGAAAATAAACATTGAATCTTCACTAAAGCTTCCAAAACATCATAATTTGTTACAATGACACATAAAAGTGTCACTTTTATTGATACACAAAAAGGAAATTAACTACCAAAAGCCAATAGAAAATGGAAAGGGGACTCACATTTTAGGCCCTCTTTTCCCATCTACTATCCATGACTAATACAAAAACCAAAAGAACAAAAACAAACATAAGATGCAACAATTCGGATTAATCCATAATTTCATCAAATATCCATCGCACTTAATTAGTTTCCAACGGCTCCATTGACGCAGAGCCATTGACCCACGAAGATGGAGTCGCAGTTGACATTAGGGTTTATGTCAAGAAAACCTCCAAAAGTGAGCTCAAAATCCTTGGAAATGGAGGTGCATGTTTCTCCTTCTTGAGTTCCATGGATTTTGTTGCAACTCACCTCACCACTCGTTGCAGTGAAAACACCTCTTGGACCAACATGGCCTAAAACAAGAGGAAACACGGATGATCGAGCGATATATAAGATAACGCCAGATCAGGAAAGAAAATAACGATAGGAGCAACTAAATAGTGAAACAATGGAACTTTAAATAATGTGATCACGGAGATTTTTAGCATTGAAATGCATGGTAAATTCCAAGACCCGACGATTACAAGTGTTATCGAACGTTTTTAACACCAGAGACCATATTTTAACATCCCCCTAACATCGAGTTTTGACTCTCAATTTTATAATAGCCCCACCATATTTTAATTGGTTCGTTGACATTTAATTTCCAAGGGCTATTTTAAATAGAAATACATTAACCAAAATAAAACTTACTGGGGAACAAAATTCTGCTCTGGGCCAAGCTAGCGAGAAGAAAGATTGAGATCAAGAATAGAACTGCCGCCTTAGTCTGAGCCATTTTAGTTTTTTTTTTGAATGTAGAAAAAAAAAGATTTTTTTTCTTGTTTTAATTCTTTCTTTGATATTTCTCTCTGAATATACGAATGGATATTTATAGGCCCGGGCATTGCATTGGGCACACCAAAATTTTGATTTCATGCCAAATTTATACTAACGTTTGTGTGTAGATTTCGAAGTAGAGATTGGCCGGCGTTCCTCGTAATATAAGTTTCGTTGTTAAATCATTTCTAGTACTAATATATAGTTGATGATTTTATCTGGATAAGGAATAATGTTCTAGCCGATGACCTATAATCTTACATGTTGAGTTAATTCGGTTTCAACACGGTACTCTCTCCATCTCATTTTAAGCTGTAATTTAGCTATTCATTCAGTCGAGAGTTTCTAACCTTGATCCAAAAGTTGAATTGATATATAAGTATAGATAATATCGCGTGATACTTTGTTAGATTTATTGTAACATACATTTTCAAAACATCAACTTTTCACAAATTTTAATCATCTCTGATGAAAGATGTTACAGATTAAACATTTTTCAAGTCAACTGTTGAAAGACAAAGTGTACAGATTAAAATGCGACGAATGGAGTACTTTCAATTATATTTACAAGTCAAAGGCTTTGAATTGATGTTTCTTTTGTGGATGAGAAAAGTTTTAAATATTTTTAAAATAGATGCCTTTGAATATAGTACTCCCTCCGTCCTAGAGAAATTTGCACAATTTATATTTTCGTCCTTCCCACAGAAATTGGCACAATTCAATTCTTACCTAAAGTAGCAAAAAATAAACTTGTACATTTACCATATTATCCCTTAAAAAATTATTAAATCTACTAGTCAACTCTTCCATTACCAAAATACCCTTCTTTTATTTTCCGTCAACACTTCCACCTCATCTTCCATAAAATGTCGATCCAAAAGCTCTCTGGGACGGAGGGAGTATATAATTATATCATGTCTTTTGGTCCACCTGGGTGATGAGTAGAGCTGTCAATTGCTGAATCGAATTTCTGACCCGACCCGACCACTTATCATCCTCAAATGGATGGTCAAACTGAAAGGGTCAATCAAAGTTCTCGAAAGATACCCTAGATGATCCTGCAGGGATCAGCCTAATACCTGGAGACATTGGATAGGTACAACAGCGTGGTGGTATAATATTCCATTTCACTCCAGCATTAAGATGTCTCCATATTAGGCTGTGTAGGGAGTACCACCTGTGATGATTCCTTTGGGAACATTCTCTTATGTGTTAATCCCAGCTACAGCGGATATGATGAGCTAAAGAGAGAAAGTGCAAAGCTTGCTACAGCAGCATTTGACTAAGGTCCATGAGAGGATGCATTATTTTACAAACAAATACAGGACTGATAAAAAAAATTAGAGGGGAGATTGGGTGTAGGCTCCAAAGTACAAACAGATATCAGTAGTAAATCAAATCAGTGGAAAGTTGGCTCCTAGGTTTTACGGTTCTTTTCAAGTGGTAACAAGAATCGGTGTAGTTGCCTATAAGTTGCATCTTCCAGCAACGGCCAGGATACATCCTGTATTCCATATATCCTATCTCAAGCTGCATCATGGTCGTGGATTACTGTTTGTCCATCTCCCAAGATATGGTTTGGTGATAATCTTTGTTTGATACATCCATTTAAGGCGAAGATAAGTGCACTTCCGCAGTCTTTACTGAATAGACATGGTTAACTTGAATGGATTCTCCATATATCCAATTATTATCTGTGGATTTAATATACCATTCAAAGCAAGTACAATTTGGGCCAGTAGTAGCATCGACATATAATGACAGTCCTGGTATATTAGAAATCATAGATCGTTGTGAATTATCACTATCATTCATCCTCAAAGGGATATCATATTTATATTTTCTCCTCCTTATTGCCTCGAGCTATTGTAATTAGTTTTTGGACTGTGTGTGTTTGGTTAAAATCATTAATTTCTCCATGGAGTAATTTGTTTCAATGATACCATAGATGGTTAAGCAGCATAGAAATCAAAGACATTGTGTTATCTTCTAGCTCCATAATTAGGTCTTGTACCCATAAAGATGAAGTTGGTTGATGGTATTTATAAATCTCAGCGGGTAAATCACTCGCAAACCATAGTTGATGGGCAAGGGGATAGTACGAAAGTGTGCTCTGGAGATACATCTTCAGATGTGCATGTAAGGCACTGTTGTTCTGCTGAACTCATACATCTCCTTTGGATGAGGTTTCCATCTGTAAGTAGTTGGTTCTTGCATAGCCTCCATATGAAATGATAGATTCTTGCGGGCACTGTTAGCTTTCAATTATGTTTCCAGTGATTTGATGGCCCATTGATGTTGCTCGTTGCATGACCTATAACATCCAGATCAACTGAATTAATAGACAATATTATATCCTGATTTAGCCGAGTAGTTACCGTTAGTGGTCTAATTCCACATCCACTAGTCATCATAATGATTTTGTGGTTTAGGTATTGAGAGGATTAGAGTAGCTTCTTCATCACTGAATGCTGATCGGATCATGTTTTCATTCCATTATGTTCCATTGTCCTTCATGAGCTTATCTACTATAATATCTCATGGATAGTCATTTGCTAGAGAGGTTGGTTTCGCTGAAATAAGTCTTGTCGGCCAAGGGTCATATTTGACCCTTGTGTCATTTCCTCTCCCCATTGACTTTTAACATGAACTTGTTTGGGTGTTTTTAAGAGGACATCTCTAACTATTCAAATAGAATGGTGTTTCGTCCTCTACTGAGTTTCAATAGTTTTATGTCACTCACCTTGTCATTAGGGACTTTAACTGATATTATTTTTTAGTTGCTCGTGATATGTTGAAAGAAAGGGAATCCATTACCCAGCTGCAACAATAAGAACATAATTTTTTTCCAGACGGAGGTGAAGCAAATGGCTGAAACTAGAAGGTCATAATAGATCTTTGATGATAATGATTGGACTTTTCTAAAGCTACAAAGACACTAACAAACTGTAATACAAAGCAGCACTTGTCCCAACTTGGCACCTGAGTATCATGGCTCCTATCCAGTGGGAAACGAATTGCAGCAACATTAACTTTGAATGTGGCATTTCTTAAAAAAAACTGGACACCCTCAAAGGACGCTGGAAGATATTCCTGAAGCATGACTGGATAACAACTCTGCTTTTAAACGCACAAGATTTTAAAAGGCGGACTCCTTGACAGGGATAACGTGTAGACAGTGTAGTGGTTACTTAAATGGAAAATTTTACCATTGGAATAACCTTCATGGGAGGATGTTTATATCTTTTTCCAACAATTTCCACAAATGAAAACTTAAAGACAAGCTTTGATTTAAGGAGGAGAAATAGTTATGAAATCGAAGACCAGAAGGTAAAATAAAAAGGATTTGAAAGTTAGTTTCTAACTAACTACTGAAAGTTGAGAAAGACGAGAAGTAGTTGATAACAACCAAGGATTTGTTAATTTTCTCTTACTGATGTGGAGATCATGTGGTTGTATTCCATGTAATATACAAGTCGTGGTATTTGTGAGTATAACCTTGTTAGACCTTCAAGGGTTTTAGTGTTGGAGGCTATGGTCTATGTATACACCAAATAGTAAAATTTGAAAAATGGTAAAGCTAAAAGGTTGGGTAAATGATTATGAACACTTAATCGTAAATCACCATATAATAAGGACTATTTGCTATTGATATCAACCGGGGGATGTTTGTCATTTTGACCTCCCTTATTTACTGAAATGACACCGTTCCAATCCATATACTTTCCTTCTTCTTCGATTTCCTTCGTATAATCTTATTGAAACAAATTTCCTTGTACAATCATCGCCGTTTGCAATCACAATCTTCAATGTTCCAATCTTCGGTGAGTGTTCCTTCAGATTTTGTTTTCCTTCTTCAATTGAAAACAATTTCGTTCAAACTACCTGCAATTTCGATTCCATAACTCGCGTTGTTTAGGTCCTTTATGATATTGTTTGTCGCTGGAGGGAGATACATCACACGGTTGCTGGCAAGCTTACTTTGAACTCAAAGAACTTGAAGTGAGTTTTTCAGTTTCATCTTTTAAGATTCAATCTTCGAGAGAAGATTGTGGGTAATTTCAAGATTTAAGTTTCATTTTTCAGCTCAAAGAGTGTTTGAACTTGACGGTAATATCAGATTGTAGTTTGTAATAATAATGTTACTCTATTCCATACTCTATCTCCGTCCGAATCATTCCAGATTCGAGGCTTAATTGAAACGATTCTCATTCTCGATTTAATGAGTGTGTGTGTGGGCACCTGTGGTTGTTGTTTTTAGAACTGTCCTCATATAAAGAGTATCACTGAATACAAATACTACTTTGATTATAATTGAGAATCCTGATTCACAACCCTTGCTGATGGTGAAGTTTCTCTTGGCCTATAGTACTATGCAGATACTAAATTTTTGAGGAATATTGGAAAAAATTTGGTGACACCTAAACACTTATCCTCTATGATGCCTTAGTTTGCTGAATGATAGATTTTTAACTGGGTCAGAAAAATTCAAGCTTCTTGAATCTGGGTTTTAAAAAAGCACGCTTAAGCAATAAAAAGTGCTCGGCGCTCCCCTGAGCGTTTTGTATGAAGAAGCGATGATGCCGACTAAAAGCGACGCTTTTGAGCGCTTTCGGCGAAGCACTTTTGGCTCAGAAAAGTGTGTTTTCTGATGAAAGGCTGAAATGGGCTTTTGTTTTCTTTTCTTTTTATATATACATACTATGAGCTGAAATGACTTTGGGCCATACTCCCTCCGTCCCACTAATATTGGCATATTTGCTTTTTGGACACTATCATGTATCAAAGTTTGACCGCATATTTGAATAGATATATGAACAATAATATATACA
>JAULKK010000009.1:616093-636057 GCA_032355705.1 Rubia peregrina
AGCAGAACGCCGGTATTGAGTATGATTTGTTGCCTTCATAGAAAGGGGGAGTGGATGTTGTTGTAATGCAGATGAAGAAATGAAGAATCTGACTGGAAGAATGCCATTGAAGATCAGTTTTGGTAGAGGTAGTGACTAGGCAAACTGAGTTGTGGATTTCTACTGCTTTGGAGTTGTTCTACCTGTAGACTATAATTAAAGGTTGTTCGAATTTCACTAGTAATATATTCACGAGTAATAATTTTCCAGGATATGGATAAATTCTCATTATTTGAAGCAAGAAATGAATAGGCCAGGCATAGATATTTAAAAAAAAAGAGAGCGAGCCAGGCATAGATATTTTTTATTCGTACTAGGATATGGATATATTCGTACTAGAATACGTTGTTTTTAACCTTTTATTATTGTTATTAAATCTCGTTTTTCCATAAAGTTATGAAAAACAGTTTTTCTCAAGATTTTGTCAATTCCTAAATAGGCCAGGCAGTTAAGCTACGGTTCCACTACTTGTGGAGTGCCTACAAAATATGCCACGGGAACTACAAAACAGCAACAAAAAAATCCCTCGAAAAAGGCCTGAAAAGGGAAGACAACAAAAACAGCTTCCAAATGGGATCAGAAAGATGCAATGCTCACGACGTTCTTGGAATTGGAAGAAGAGGGAAAGAATTCAGGAAGAAAATCCAAGAAAAAATGGTGGAAATTTAGAGGGAAAAATTCATTTTTGATGAAAAATTGGGAGGAAAAAGGAGGATTATGAGACGGAAATGAGGAGACATTGCCATTGTGATGGTGATCTCAAAACGAAGGAAAATAAATTAATTCCTGAGCTTTCTTTGCAATTCTTACGTTCAATTTGGTTCATCGTCTTGTTACTGTTTTGCTCAGAAATTGGCCTCACCCTTGATGAAGGTACATGATCTTTTCCCACCCTTTTCTTGAAATTTGTTTATATCGATATTGCACGACCTACCTAACTTTGACTTTAAAATCTCGTTCAGATGATTGTAATGTATAACTTTTAAATATCTACCAACAATATTGTTGTACCCCGATAGACTAGATAGAATCATATCTTGATTGATCATGATTGCTGTTGTACATATATAGAACAGTCTAGGTTCAATATAATGAGCACACTGTATTCTATTTATTCTGACTATGACAGACACACCAAACATGTGAATTACCTACTTTCACACCCGGCTAAAAATGTCAATGCTTTGGCTGAACATTTTATTTCTGTTGTTCTTGCATGTTTGTTTCTTGATTTTTGGAGCCCTTGACGAGTCATGTTTCTATGTCGATTTCAGTTAAAAACAAAGGACTTTTCATGTGTTAAAGTTTCGTTGTCACCATTTTATTAGGTTAATCATGCTATCTAGCAATGAGTGCCGTCTGATTTTCATGTACATCACACTCAGCGGGTGACTAGTGGACTAGTGCATAGCGGACACAAGAGCACCTAGTGAGTGTGACATTCGTAGAAATCAAACGGCACACGTCACTAGATAGCACAACTAACCTAACTTAACCTAGTCATAAGGGTGACTAGTGACACGTAGGAGAGTAATAGTTTTTTACTCCCTCTGTTGCACAAGAAAGACTCGTGTTTCTCTTTCCAAAGATGTTTAGCTCATTTCATTTCTCCTGTTTAGCATTTTAAAGATGGTTACTTTCAATTTAAAGGAAGATCTTATTGATTCAGCTGTGGGGATTTATGCAGGTAAATCACTCTCCAACAATGAAACAATCAGTAATTCCATCAATGGTGAAGAATCCAAGCAAAACCCGAGTTGTGCTGTAGAAAAAAATGACACAATGTCGAAGAATTCAGGCAGAAACACCTGTAAATCTGCTGTTTGCGACGATCATCTCCAAAACCTGGATTACACGCCCCGGGGATCCGTCAGAATCGAAGAAGCTTTTCTCGAGTTCTTAGGAGAGACAAATCATTCGTGTCATGCGAACTCCCTCAGACAACTCGAACCAAGAAAGGCCGCGAAATCAAACGAAGATAGTAAATCAGTTTATCCTCTCCTAGAGCTAGAGGATTTCAGGAATTCTAGTAAAAAGCATGCAGATGTTTCGGATTCTCCAGCTAAGAAGGATAATAACATAACGCATCGGCTCGAGCCAGATGGAATGCCTTACAACTATGCCTCAACAGCGAAGGGTGCTAAGGTTGTCGAGTATAATAAGGATGCGCGTGGCGCGAGCAACATCCTTGGGAAGGATCACGACAAGTATCTCCTGAACCGGTGTTCCACCAATGAGAAATACGTTGTCATTGAGCTTGCAGATGAGACATCTATCGACGCTGTCAAACTTGCAAATTTTGAGCATTATTCGTCTAATTTCAAAGAATTTGAGCTTCTCGGGAGCCTTGTGTATCCAACTGATGCTTGGATCTCGCTCGGGAACTTCACAGCTGTGAATGTTAAACATGCTCAGTGTTTCGAGCTGTCTGAACCGATAACCTCAGTAAGATACTTGAAGTTAAGGCTTCTGAGTCATTATGGAAAGGAATTTTACTGTGCATTGAGTGTTTTCGAGGTTTATGGAGTTGACGCGATAGAGAAAATGCTCGAGGATCTCATCGTGGTGCCTGCAATGGAGTCTAGCGCGAATGCATCAGCATCATCTTCGAGCATAGCTGACTCGGGATCTACTAACGCGACAGTTCCTGTTATAGAGGCTGTAACCAAGGCCGTGGAGAATCTCGAAAAGGAGGTTAATTTAGACGCGATAAAGAAATCAAGCACTAGTACCACTAGTAGCGCTGATCCGGGGCTGAAAGTGAGGCAACAGCCAAATAGAGTTCATGCTGATACTGCATTGAAGATATTGTTGCAGCGAGTGAGATCACTCGAGTTGAACTTATCCGTGGTGGAGGATTACATCAGAGTTATGGCGAAAAAGCAGGGAATCATCCTTCCCGAGCTTCAGAAGGAGATTCAGGTCATTTCCGCGCTTCTAGAGAGCAGCAGATCGGAGATCAGAGAGCTCTTGGAATGGAAGAAAACAGTGGTGAGTACAACTGAGCTTCAGAAGACAGAAACTAGATTTTTATGCGCTTTTTAAAAACTTTGTTCTCATTTCAGGAGAAAGGAACTGAAGGTTTTGATTCGTGGAAAGACTCCGTTGTAGATCAGATGCACTCATTAGCTCAAGAAAACGCCCTTTTAAGGTTAGATAATCTTACTGAATTGTATCAGAGGCTTTGTTAAAAAGAGGAGGATAACGCGTAAAGTGTTCACGTTCTGTTGTTTTTGGTTTTTCGTGGTTTCATCGAATGTGCATTGCAGGTTAGATGTTGAGAGGGTGTTGGCGGATCAAATGAGGCTAGAAAAGAAGGAGATAGCAGTTTTTGCAGTGAGTTTCTCGTTCGCGTGCATCGCGATTTTGAGGATAGTTTTGAGTAGGTTGTTGGTAGTTGTTCATGCTTCTTCCTCTAGCAAGAATTCAAACTCTAGTAGAGGAATGTTGCTGATATTTGTTTTTAGCTGTTTGACTATATTCATCGTATCACCTTAGAGTTTTGTTGAGATAGAATTATAGTTGAAAATAGACAGGGGCGGAACCAGAGGAACGAGGAATCGAGCCCCTGTAAACAATTATACCATTGGTATTTGTCCATTAGAACAAGCTTTGCTCCTCAAGGGAAAAAAAGATAAAATATTGCAACCCTTTAGAAAGACATTAAACATCTAAATAAAATAAGAAGACACTGTATGGTTCTGCCGACTAAAGTTTTAGTCAGGTACATAGTTCGGAATGGCGCGTGGCGGTTCGTTGCGGTGAAGCTCAAAAAGTCGCGGCGGCGAGGCGGAAGCCTTGGTAGTTTCACATACTCCCTCCGTCCCGCTATAAATGACTTAGTTGACTTTTGGGAGTCAACTACATCACTTTTTAACCATTAATATCTTTATTTATGTGTAAAAATATTTCAGAAAAAATATAAAATAAAAATACATGTTATAATGAATCCAACGACATATAATATGATAATAGTCTTATATATATGTAATAATAGAATTTAATGGTCGAAGTTGGATTAGTTTGACTCCCAAAAGTCAACTAAGCAATTTATAGCGGGACGGAGGGAGTATGAACACATGGCCATGCACAGGTTTGAAAGAAAAAAGCACACACAATCATAGTAAATTATATAGTTATAAAATTAAAATGTAACTTATTATACAGCAAAAAATAAATAAATTTAGAACGATCATACGGCCAAAATGGAGTAACGGTTTGGACATTCATAATTACTGTTACTCAAGTCGGTCATAAATTTACTTTTACATTTTTATGTGTCTCCGTCTCCCAAACTAGTCACAAACATTTACTACAACCTATCAAGTCTAATTATTGTAAAAGATATGAATTCAATATACAATAATAATAAAAAAAAGGGATCGGCATTGTATCTCTGTCATAAAGACCGTTTAATTTTAAAAATAATTAATAAATTTTTCCCTAAATTGCCGTTCTTAACAATTTGGAATTTCGTAATATGCCAATTTTATTTTAATTTGTTTCCCATTTTCTTGATTTTGCTGAGCAGATGAAACCCAGCTTTGTTCCAACCATAGACATAACGTCTAGAAGATTTAAGGAGCAAAAGGATAAGAATGGGAAAGTAAAGGCAGAAGTTGGAATTATAGTGACAAAACAAAAATGGCAAAGAAGTGGAAGCTGTCCGGTTGGAACTGTTCCCATAATTAGGAGACCCCAAAACAACAACACATCGCAATTCACCACCAACATCATCCATAGTAGAAAACCAGCTACGCTCAATAAAAGCCAAGTGGTGCCCAATCTTCTTAGCCCCAACCATTCTGTAAGAACATATCAACTATCGCTAGTGCAGAACATGGTAATAAGCACCAATTTTATCTGATATGAGAGATAAAATCGATGTCTATGATCATGTTCGACACTAGTTTATGTTTAATTAAGTGCTAGCTATATCATAAATTTCAATAAACTATACGCTTTAAATTCAATACAGGCTTATACTAGTGAATATTAAAATGTTATTTACTTTTAATGTGTTATGAGCCTCACAAAACTTACTATGTGTACGTTTTGAAACATGATATGTAGAGGTCAATATTGATTGCGGAAGGATTTGCATATTTAGGAGGGCAAGCGGACCTTGGAATATATTATCCCAGTGTTGAATTAGACACTGAATACAGTCTTGCTCACGTTACTCTAGAGAATGGTGGATCTGATAAAATTGAACAAGTCAGAGCAGGATGGGCGGTAATTTTATCTATATTTATCTCTCAGTCCGTGACACAACTCATTAAACTGTAGTTTGATTTTTTTTTTAAAAATTCATGGATATATAAATTAAGTTCAATTCAATTTAATTTTCATCAAATAATTTCCATCGGACAAAAAAAAACTAGAGCTATTAATCCACCACACTAACTAAAAAATCACAATAACTTTTTTTATTGTTCTATTTTACTCTTTTTTCCATTCAATTTTGGACATGTATTAACTCGAGTTTTTAATATTGGAATCCGATTTTCTTCACCATATTATCTTTTGTTATTATTACACTATCACTTCTGTTAAATTATCAATTCGTTGCCACTTTTATATTATTTTTAATCATAATATACATATTTTGGAATAAAAAAGAAATGAATAAATGTAAATTTACATTGCATTTCAGGTTAATCCACAAGTGTACAAGGATAGGCAGACAAGGTTTTTCGTGTACTGGACTGTGAGTAATCTCAACTTAATAATAGTGTTAAATGACAACAATTAAAGGGAAAATTTAAGTGACTAGGGGCTCATATTTACCTTCAGGCTGATGGATCAAGACAAACAGGATGCTTTGATAGCACCTGTCCAGGTTTCGTACAAGTCAGTAGCACTATAGCACCAGGTGCTGCATTGGATCTTGATCCAGAAGACCTCAATAGGCCTCCTCCTCCAATTATGCCCATCTACATTGTCAAGGTGAAAACATTTTTTATTCTTTTTTAATCTACATTTAACTATTCATATAGTAAAAAATTCTTATTAAGTACTATGTCAACTTTTGCATGAGCAGGATCCATCTACAAACAACTGGTGGGTGCAAAAGGAAGGTCATAACGTAGGATACTTTCCACCCGCTCTGTTCGGGGCATTGACTCGTCAGGCCTCGAGCGTTCAATGGGGTGGAGATGTTCAGAGCTCTCGCATCGACGGAGTTCACCCCCACACTTCAACTGACATGGGAAATGGACAATACGCTTCTAGAGATTTCGGGGCTGGAATCTGGAAAATTAGGGTTCTTGAAAATTCTTGGGAGCTGAAGTTTCCTGAAACGGCTTCGACCTATGCAGATGAATATAATTGCTATAACAATGTCCTCTATAGAGAGTTTGGGGACCCTGAATTCTATTATGGAGGACCTGGTCAGGATCCTAGGTGTCCTTAGTGTTGTAAACATTTTAATGCTCATTTGCTAGCCGGTTTTGAAAAGCTGGTTTTACCAATTATGCAAATTAATCTAATAAATTTGTTCCAACTAAACCAAGTACGTTAAAACATAAAAGTTGACCAAGACTTGGTTACGCAATTCAGTGAAATCACCTACATCTGCAGGGTCTGGCCCAATTCAAAATAAATCCTCTAATCAGAAAGATAGAGTACAAAGTACACCATGCAACTATACTTATCTATTCTAATTATAATGTGTGGATTTTACAAGCTACCCTTGCAACCGATCCGCCTTGATCAAACTCCCTCTGACCTTGAAACTTGTCCATGCTTGATATCATTCTCCTGAGAAATTAAGGTATACGATTCTGAACTTAATCAACAATTTAATTTCATGTCGGAACACAGGCGAATGACTCTCGAGTAATCTCAAAATATATGAAAATCTGAATGCAAATTTTCTTCAATTAAGTCCATAAGTAACTCAGCCTTGATGTCCATCTATATATAGACCATGGGAAGATTGGAATTCTACACACTTGTCTTCAAAATATTTCGTTTCCAAATCTGCTCCTGAAGTATATCCAAATCTCTTAAATAAATGGATTTTCTTATCTCAACACAACCTATAATATTCTACAAATCTAATTCATTAATCATAGAGATTTTCCATAAATCCAATATGCTTCAATCTCCCGTGAATAATTATTTCATTTTCTCCAATTTCCTTATTCTACCACACAAGTAATATTTTTCGTATGCTGAATATTATGTTCCATCATGTAAAGTCTTCTTATGCATGAAGTCTTGTGCGAATATAATTCCTTTTCCATCTCAAATTATGATTTTATTCAAATCTCTTAGAGATAGAAATTATAAAATCTAATCCCTTAAAGAAAGGAATTAATATATTCCATCCAAATCAACCCATATCCTTTTCGGAAAAAATATTTATCAAATCAATTCCAAATTCCATAAATCCAATCAAATCCAATAAATATAGGAATTGATATATTATGGATTTTAAGCCATGGACACAATATCTTGATTTTTTTCATGTAATTATATAACTCTCCAAACATTCCTTCTTTGATGTTTCAACACAACAATTTCATGTTTGCATAATTTTCACAAATTGCCAACTAAATTAATCTCGACTTTACAATCTCTCCCTTTGACATTTTGTAGACCCATCAACCTTTTGGACTTTCAAATTAAAAATTATGCAAATAGAAGGATCACAAACAAAATCTCTATGGATGTTGGAACATGAGCTCAATAAAGTTTAACTCCCCCTAAATTCTATAGCTCCAAAAATAGAATACCTCAACATTCATGTTTGAACATCAACTAGAAACTCAGTACTAATATCACCAAGATATACCGCGTTGGAACATCAATCCAACAAAACCAATAAGAACCAGAATTCCGAGAATCTAAATAGTCAACAAGAAATTCAAGAATATCAAGAAATCCAAAATCTAAAAGTACTCTCCCTTGGGGCCATAAAACATACCAAAGTCAATAGACACTAAAATCAAAGAAAAAAATCCAATAAGTACAACTTCCACTGAAGCAAATATCTGACCTATGTTGGAATACAACCATAGCAGAACCTTCAATCCTCTTCAGTAGCAGCTATATGTACCTCTATACGCGTCTTCTCCTCTAATTTGGTCTTTTATGCCTTCAAAGCTTCCATATAAATGGCTAGAGCTCCCAACTTTGCATTAATGACCTTTTTCTCATCAACATCCGAAACTGTAGCCTCAAGATTCCAAGGCAGATCATGCACGTGTCATAGATCAAATGTCCTCTTGTTTGGCCATATTTTAGCCAGAGCTATGGTATTTCAAGATGGAATCCAACAGTTTACACTAATCTAGAATAGACAGAATACATGGTAGTCAAGCTAGATGCAGTAGTCTTCCCTTGAGTGGCCACTGAGATTGAAATCCTCCAGTAGTTTCTGAGAAAATTTGATCATCAATCAGTGTAAAAAAGTCCTTCGTATAAACAGTCTCAAAATCCTTGAGGATAGGTAGTCCAAATCACTGATTGATCAGTCTTCCAGAAAATCTCACTACCTTACCTCTGATGTAAACTCTACTGTACCACTCAGAATCTAGATCAATGTTGCCTCCTATAAAATTCTTGTAAAATCTCCTAGTTTTACTACTTGTAGATTGAGGTAGCAGTCTTGAAACCCAAATAGTGCAAGTAGGTTGTAAATTTACAATCCTCATATGCACCCAGATCATCTGATCTCTTAGCTAAAATCCTCCTCTAACACACTATATAAATATCTCTCATGACATTGTTCATAAAAAAATAAAGAATTGAGTGCATCCTGGACCGAGGGATCTCCCGATGTCCTCTTTTTGAATTAATCTTGTTCTTGGTGGTCTTCTTCTTCTTTTACTAATTCTGCAGTCTGATCAATAGTGCCTAAAATAATATGCTCAACTTGTGTTGGAACATCAGACCCAGTTATTGAAACATAACTACCTTTTGTTTCAGGTTTCTGCTTCTGCGTTGGAACATGGCTGCTCGCAGTCTTTGGTTCCTATTGTAGTGTTGAAACATGAGAGTCCTCAGCCACTTCAATTTGCTCTATAAACTGTTCATACTCACGTGTTGGAACAAGTGAAACTCTTCTACCAAAATCATAATCCAGATCAATGATCCCATGCTAGTTTGGAATATAATCAGCCTCGAATAACTCAGGTTTATCAATATCCATATTCACAGCTTCCTTCATATCCTGTGTTGAAAAATAACCAGTATCCCTGATTTTCAACTATCATCTTCGAAACCAAAATAACAGGTGGAGCCATTCTTCTTATTCATTCGATCATCATATGCATCTCATGGTCAAACTTGACCACTTTATAATCATCCTCACTAGCATGCCAATCATAAATTCTCCTAATCTTAAAATTCTGGGATCCAGAAGCACTAGTATAGAAGCAAAAGCACTTTTATCCTTTCCCAGATAAATCCATCATTACCTTTTCACCAACTAGCCATCACATAATCACCATGATTTTTTCAACACCAACTTCCTACATATCCAACTATGCCCTATTTTTATCTCCTTTTTATTTTATTTTTGTATTTTTCTAATGTATATACAGAAAATTAAAATTTTAAAAACTAATGAGAAAAATAAGTACCTCAAATTCCACAAACACCTAAGTGTTGTCCAAGGAGCTGAAAAGTTGTAGAGTCCAAAAGCTTTGTGAGAATATCCACAAATCTCTCCGATGTTGGAACATCGTTAACCACCACTTCTTTCCTCTCAACCAGATCTGATGACTTATATCAATGAGTTTTGTCCGAGAATGGGGTACTAGATTCTTTGAGATGTAAATAGAACTTTCATAGTCACATAACCACCGTTACGAGCCCCTCTTTAATTCCATAATCACTAAAAATTTGCTTCATACAAAAGAATTGTGCACAACAACTCCCAGTTGTAACATCCTATGCCTCAATAGTTTATAAAGAAATAAAATTCCATTTATTGCTATATCATGATACCAGATTTGACCCAATAAAGAAACACTTGCAAGTAGTGCTCTTACAAGCATCCACATTTCTTGCCCAGTCTGAATCACAATAACCAACCAGATGAGAATCTTGATTTTTACACTACTAGATTCCATACTCAAAAGTCCCACTAACATATCAAATTATCCTTTTGACTGCAATCAAGTGAGATTTCTTTGGATCGGCCTGAAATCTTGTACACACTCCTACGCTGAAACATATATCTTGCCGACTTGCAATAAAATACAGTGAACACCCAATCATACTCATCTCAAATTCAGCCTACATCAAAGTCATAAAATCATGTACCAAGGATGGTGAAGTAGACCCGAAGGTCATATCATCAACATAGATTTGAGTAATCAGTATATTTGATAATTTATGAAAAACAAGAAATGTATGATCTACTCCCCCTTGATGATAGCCTTTCTGGATTAGAAAGGTAGTGAGTTGCTCAAATCATGCCCTTGATGCTCGTTTTAATCCATATAATACCTTCTTGTGACGATACACATGTTGTGGACAATGAGGATGCTTAAATCCTTTGGGTTGTTCCACATATACCCACTTCATTGACTACTCCATTCAAGAAAGCACTTTTGACATCCATCTGGTATAAATAAAAATCCAGAGTTCAAGAAATAGAAAGTAAAATCTGAATAGATTCTAACCTAGAAATTGATGCAAAGGTCTCATAAAACTAAACTCCTTCAACCCAAGTATATCCTTATGCTACCGACCTTTCCTTGTTTCGGGTAATATTTCCATCAACGTCAGACTTATTCTTGAAGATCCACTTCGTTCTTATGACATTTACTCCTTTAGGGAAAGATGTAAGGTACCACACATTATTGCATTCAAATTTCCCATGTTTTTCGTGCATTTCCACAATCCAATACTCATCAAGAAGAGCCTCTTTATAATTCTTGGGTTCAATGAGGGAAAGAAAAAATTGTAGACCAACAAGTTCCCTATAGTTAACTCAAGGGATTAATCAAGGTTTGGATCCCTAAGACCCCTTAATTGTACCGTGTTACTCACACTTCTACTATTGCACACTCTGGGGATTCATGTTACTTTGATAGTGGATGTTCTCGACATATAACTGGATCTCAAAAGTACCTAAAGAAGATCAAACCCTATGATGGTGGATTTTTTTACCTTTGGCGATGTCAAATAAAGCAAGTAATAGGAAAAGGTGAGCTGTCGATAAAGGGATTTCCAACCCTTACCAATGTTCTGTTGGTGGAAGATCTAAAGACTAATCTCCAAGAAAGATCATCTTGAAAATTTGTGAATACACGCATCCGAGCCTTCCAGTAGTTGTAATTTGATCCTTCCAGTAGTGGTGGCCGAGACACAAAACCTCATTTTTTCGTCGCCATTGGTAAAATTGGATCTCACTTTCCTTGTCAAACCAAGGTAAAACATGTGATTTAGCTCTGATACCAAATAAAATTTTGGTATTACCAATTATGTAGATTAATCTAATTAATTTTTTTCAACTAAACCAAGTACGTTAAAACATAAAATTTGACACACGAGCCTTGGTTACGCAGTTCGGTGAAATCACCTACATCTACAGGGCCTATCCCAGTTCAGAATAAATATACTAATAAAAAAGGTAGAGTAAAAAGTACACCATACAACTATACTTATATTTTCTAATTATAACATGTGGATTTTGCAACCTTTTCTTGCTACCGGTCTGCCTTGATCAGATTCCCCTTGACCTCAAAACTTGTAGACGTTGGATCTCCTCCTCCCGAGGAATTAAGGTATACGATTCTGAACTTGATAAAAAATTTAAGTTCATGTTGGAACACACACGGATGGCTCTCGAGTACTCTCGAAATATATGAAAATCTGAATGCAGATTTTCTGCAATTAAGTCCGTAGGTAACTCAGTCGTGGTGTCCATCAATATATAGACCATGAACAGATTGGAATTCTCCACATTTATTTTCAAAATCTTCCATTTCCAAATATGCTCCTGAAGCATTTTCGAATCTCTTAAATAAATGAATTTTCTGTACCTCAACACATTCCATAATATTCTATAAATCTAATTCTTTAATCATAGGGATTTTCAATAAATCCAATATGCTTCAAACTCCTATGGAATAAATATGTTATTTTATTCAATTTCCGTATTCCACCACACAAGTAATATTTATCGTACACTGAATATTATGTTCCATAATGTAAAGTCTTCTTACGCATGAAGTCTTATGCGAATACAATTTCTTCTCCATCTCAAATTCTTATTCCGATCAAATTCCTTGGAGATAGGAATTATAAAATCTAATCCGTTAAAAAAGGAATTAATATATTCTATCCAAATCAGCCTATATCCTTTCCGAAAAGAATATTTATCAAATTAATTTCAAATGCCATAAATTCAATCCAATCCCATAAATATGATAATTGATATATTATGAAATTAAACTCATGGATGAAATATCTCATCGAATTTATTCATGTAATTCCATAACTCTCCAAACATTCATTCTTTGATGTTTCAATAAAACAATTTCATATTTGCATAATTTTTACAGGTTTAATTTGAAGTTGATAGTTTTTTAAAAATACCCTTTCACCAAATCTATTAATTTGGCCTGATTAGTTTTAAATCCAGGGTTTGTTTGACCTTCTGCTTTGGCTTTTGATTTGAAATCTTATTCAACTACTTTTGCTAAAATTTGGAATGTATAAAAAAGAGAGGGAAATCTCTGAAAATGTGGCATATCCCCAACCTTGTGGATAAGCCCATGTTAAGAAAATAAATATTTAGGAATATTAAATTTATATAGATATACTTATTTTCCTTTTCCGTTTCTTGTAAATTCACATAAATTGTAAACCTTCCCATAAATACAATCAAAGCTTTACATTTGACATGGTATTAGAGGCAAATATCCTTAAACCTGTAAAATCTTAAAACCATTAAATTTTTTGCCTTTCCCCCCCCCAGAGTTTTCCTGCAGCCGTCAATCATCTGCCACCGCAATCGAGCTCGTCGCCGACCGTCTATCCATCCCCAACATTCCATCCATTTTCCCGCAGAGTTTATGATTGCACTGCTATATTCCATCCGTTAGCACCGCGTCTCGTTTCCCTTAGCCATCGTTCGGCGACTTCGTGCTGTTACTGCTCAGTTTCACGGCTGCAGCACCGCCGGCCTTAATCGATCAACCATCATCTATGCTCTGTCTGACGACCAATGGGATACGAGCATTAATTTATTTAATCAGTTGCACTATCCTACTGACATATCTCAGATAAGCTTACTTTACCTTGAATTCTAGATTTCAGAGCTTCATATCATATGATTGGTGATAAGAATTCCATTACTGATATTACTACTGCTGCCTAATCAATTGATGTTCTTTTTCCTGATGAATTAGTATTGTCTACTGCACATTATGGATCCTTACATGTTGGAGATATTGTTCTTAATCATGTGTTTTAAATACCCACACTTCGTTGTAATTTGTTATCTTGCTCTAGATTGCATTCTGCATTACAATGTCTAGCTTTGCTTATTAAAATTTATTGCCTATTATAAACCGTCAGTACCAGGACTGTGATTGGTGTGAGTGAAAAACATGGGGGGTTTTATTGGCTCCGTCTGTTGGATAATTAGGTTTGGGCGCCTATGGTGAAGCCTATTTTGACCATTACTCTTGTTTCTGCTACTTCATTTGATTTATGACATCGGCGTTTTGGCGTCCATCTTCAAAGATGTTGTCTTCTGTCCCTACTCTTCATTTTGATACAAATAAACCTTTTGAGCTGTTTGGGTTTATTTATTAGTTGCCAAGTCAGATGTAGATTCTGGATTTAGGGAGTTTTGTGCATTGTTCTGGACTTAGTTCAATCGTACCATTCGTCGGGTCAGGGCTGACAATGGTGAAGAGTTTCTTCCTCTACGATCCTACTTTCCTGAATCTGGTATACTGTTTGAGACTATTATGATTGATACACCACAACATAGTGTTCATGTTGAGTGCAAGCATCGTTATTATAAGGCAATACTCACTGATGCTTCATTCTGAAAAATTTAGGAATGGCTTGGACATTACCATTACCATAGGTAAGTCTGCCACTGTTATTTGGCTTAGACATGGAACCTTTTTTGTTGGGTTTAAGGTCTTTGGACCTCAATACCTTACTTCAGTTACTTGTGATTATGCGGACTAAATGATCAGGTTGGATTTATCAACTTGCATACTAATGTTACTATTGACCAATTTAATTTAGGGACAAAATGGTCATTCTATGAGATATCTGGGTTTAAGTTGGAAAATTGTATAAGGCAAAATTAGCTCTTACAGAAGCTATAAAATTAGATGTTTGTTAGCACCGGTTACCAAAGAATAGAATATAAAAACTCAGAATTGAAGGATAGGGCATCAGTTAGGATATTGATCAAGAATCTGTAAACTTCCATTCATCTCATCTATTTAATTTTCTGTTCTTTTCTCATCTAAACTATTTATTTCTCAGCTTCAATTGAGCTGCATTTTATTGCTTTATCCTCTAACGATATGGGATCATAAACATTGGTATCAGAGCGAGCGTTCCTCAGTGTGATTGGAGGACAGCCTATTAAAGGCGGTTATATCAGACAATCTTCTCTAATAGTGACTTTGATTTATTTCAATCAAAGACGGTTCAAAAATGGCCTTTGATTGGGTCTGCCTTTTGTGGTAGCGAAACAAAGTCAGGATCTATAATGCAATGAAAAAAACAATGAAATGTACAAAAATCTTTACTACAACAATAGAAAAATGTCCAATTAAAGAAGTATAACAAAGAAATGATATAGATCTGGAAAGTGGAAACCCAGGCGGATGGCGGAGTTTGAACTGAGCGGAAGGTAGCGGATGGCGGTGTCTGGACCAGGCGGAGGAGCGGTGTCTGGACCGGACTGATGATGGCATCTGAACCGGGAAAATGAGCGGATGAAGAAGAAGCGGCGCTCAGCGAGTGGAGGCATGCTCAGCGGGTGGATGGTGGAGGAGCTAGTGGCGAGCGATGGGAGAGAAATTTGTGACGGAGGGGTGGTTACGGGTGACGCTCACCTGGTAGAGGTGGGCTGAGTGGTGTAGGGTGGTGGAGGGAGGGGTACGACGGTGGCGGAATGGTGTAGGGTAGTAGATGCAGGGTACGATGGTGGAAGTGTGGTGTAGGGTGGTGGAGTCGAGCTTAAGGCGGCAGAATGTAGGAGGAATTAGGGGTGAACTTATGGAAATGATGGAAGCTTTGGGTCCAGCTAGCAATAACAAAGGCTAGGCAGCCGCTAGATGTTTCGATCACTACGCTCACACAGCAAGTGCGGAATTGTCAAAAAAATTTGGTTAAGATACTCAAGCGCATATTATAGACAAAGTTCTTAGGACAAAGAACCAGTTCACAATGAGATCATATCTGAACAACTTTCTTTCCAAAGTAGTTCACCAATTTTGGTTAATCCTGAAGTTGTGTTTGATGAGACTGTGAATCCTTTTGATTTGGTTGATACTATGAAAAATACTGTTAGTTCTTACTTATCGAGTCCCTTAGGATATTATGATGAAGTCAGGGTTATGTGCTTGTAGTATAAGGAGGTAGAGTTGAAACATTCAAATGAAAAGGTTGAAGATGCTTTACTAAATATGCAGTTGACAAAGGTTCATGTGGTGAAGTTAATGTCTTACTTTTAATATTGATGATGATATGAGAAAATTGCATGCTGAAATTGATGTTGGTGGTGTTATGAATTTTGGAGAATTATGCATTTTTGAAGGAATTTAAGAATTTGTGGAAGTTAGTAGATCAATATTTTTTTTGCATAATGTAGTTTTGGAAAGTAAAGATCTAATGGAAAGATGGCAGGTTATCATGGAGTGTAATCAATAATTTAGTCTCTGCATTTGTGTTCTTAAGAGATAGTTTTCGGGTGGTACTGTGAATCCTATACCTTTAGTTTTAGGGAAGAATATTTTCAGTTGATTAATTGATCATTACTACAACTACTGAGAATAGTTAGTAGGGAGAAGAGTTTGCTAGGTGTTAAGGAATAGCAAATATAATGTGAATATTACTTGTAATTAGATTTAGATTTCTTTTCCTTTTCTTTATAGGTCTTTGAATACAAACACACATTATTACCCTTATTTTCTATATGATATCAGAGCTTAAAATCTTGAAACCCTACACACAAAAAATTCCGCTGCAATATTTCATCGGAGCTGATTGCCACCGATCAACATGCGCCGCCGCGTCCGCTGATCAACATGCGCCGCCGCGTCCGCTGATCAACACGCGCCACCACATCCGTCGATCAATACCCGATGCCGCATTCACCTATTTCCTCTTCCGTTTCCACAGTCTGACAACTCACCGCATGTTTTTCTCCAGTTGTCGTGATCGTCTGCTGTCGTACCTACCCGGATGTGCCACACGTGATTTTCACGCGCCGCTCGTATATCCACACACCGTCATCGTTAGCCCATGCACCACCTCGTTCAACTTCCCATACCATCGATCCGTGTGTATCACTGATTTGCACTAATGTCGACCCCTAGTTCCAGTTCCGATGCTGATGAGCAAGCCTGCATCGCTGCTGAAGGTAAGGCTAATAAGCTACAGAATCTCAATGCCGCCGATATGATTGAAGTATTACTCAAACATTTACAATTACAATATGGCTCTAGAGGATCTTAGTACTAATGATAGTTCCAGTTTGTCATCTTTCCCGTCATCCTGAAAGGTGAAGAGAATTACCTTGAATTGTCTGCTGCAATTTCTGGCACTCTGCTTTCCAAGAAGAAGATTGGTTTCATTGATGGAACCATCTCAAACCCCCGGATAATCATCCTGATGCAGTTGATTGGCCGGGAGTTAATGTTACCCTTGTATGTTGGATCTTGTAGACTCTAGATCCACCATTGCGTTCATATACCAGTTACTATGTCAGAATTAAGGAATTGTTGGATGATCTTAAGGCACGATTTACTCTTGGGAATGGTCCAAAAATTATGCAGATGCGTAAAGATATATAGAACTGTCGGCAAAATGGTTAAATTGGTCAGACTGTTTCCATTTATTTTGGCAAACTGAAGAAGTTTTTCAGTGATTACAACCCACTCCGGCCTTCTTTAGTTTTCACATGTGAAGGTTGCAAACCACTGTGCATATGTAACCATGTTCTTAATGCCTTCCAAGAATGTCAAAAAGACATGATCTATCAATTTCTCCTCGGTCTTGATGAAGGCTATCACACCCTGCGATCCAACATCATGACCGACGATCCTTTGCCACCTATCATGCGCGTATATGCTCTTGTTTCTCAAGAGGAGAATCACATAGCCGTCATTCGCAAGTCTTCAACTGACTTTATGGAATACGCTGCACGATGCCCTCCACCATCGTGTTCTTCGATAGTTGTTCTCACTTCAACTGATCGCAAGAATTTTACTTGCACGCACTATTATCCTAAGGGTCACGACAAATATACCTATTTGAAGCTCACGGGCCTACTAGATTTGTTCAAAGAATTGAACCAGAAATCCAAGAATATGGGGCCATTTCAACTGACAGCCATCGGCGTTAACATGCCCTCCACCTTTTGCCGGCATCACCGGGTTCCCACCAGGACATGTTGCGGCCGCCGGCTATCTTGCTCCTGCTCGTGCTGACTTCAGTCCTGCTCTGTCTAATGACCGATAGAGTACGAACCTATATTTATTTAATTAGTTTAATGTTGTTTCTGACCATAGGTCAGGTAAGTTTAGTTTACCATGAATTCTTGATTCGGGAGCCTCATATCATATGGCAGGTGACAAAGGTTCTCTGTTTGCTATTACTAGTACTATCAATTCTGTGAATGTCGTATTGCTTGATGGATCTGTGTCATCTGCAACACAATATGATTCTATTCGTTTTGGAGATATTATTCTTACTCATGTGCTCTATATACCTTCTCTGCGATGCTATTTATTATCATGCTATGGATTGTTATCTGCCTTAAAATGTCTAGCTTGGTTTAATGAAAATTATTGTATTTTACTAAAAATCAGTATGCGGAATGTGATTGGAGTGGGTGAACAACAAGGGGGGTTTATTGGCTTCGTCTCCAGGATACGAATGATCGCTCTCATATCTTGTAGTCTAATCTGATAGTTGCTTCAGTTTGGTTTTCTAATTTATGACATCAGCATCTTGGGCATCTTTCCTCTACAGTGTTGTCTTCTGTTTCTACTCTTGATTTTAGCACAAATAATGTTACTGTTCCTTGCTCTTTATGTCATAAAGCAAAACAAACTAGACATATCTTTCCTTTGAGTTCTTCGAATGCTAGTTCTTTGATTGAATTAATACACTGTGATGTTTAAGGTCCTTATACTACACTATCTTCTAGTGGTGAATTTTATTTTTTGATAATAAATAATGATTATTCCTGATCTGTTTGGGTTTATTTATTAGTTGCTAAGTCAGAAGCTATCTCTAGAATTATCAAATTTTGTGCCTTGATCAAGAATCAGTTTGGCCGCACTGGTAGGTGTGTCCGAGCAAATAATGGTAAAAAAATTCTACCTTTGAGATCCTACTTTGCTGAATCTAGGATTATTTTGGGGACATATATGGTTGATACACCACAGTAGAATGTTGTGTTGAACGCAAGCATTATCATTTGTTAAATGTGGCTCGTGCTTTGTATTTTCAAGCAAATCTGCTAATTGAGTTTTAGGGAGAATCTGCATATATGATCAACCGGACACCAACGAAGCACCTCAATATTCATACACCATTTAAGTTACTTTATGGATGTCCCCCCCCCAAATTACAAGGTTTTGCACATTTTTTGAAGTTTGTGTTTTGCTTACTACATTCCCAGATTCCGTGACAAGTTTGCTCCAAGAAGTCGTCGATGTCTGTTTCTTGGGTATCCTGTCGGGAAGAAAGGTTATCGTCTTTATGATTGGGAATCCCGTACTTTCTTTAAGAGTAAGGATGTTGATTTTTGCTAAAACCAGCTTCCATACTCTGCTCTCTCGGAAGTCTCACGGACGCCGACCACCTTACTGCCGCTAGGTCTATCACCGGTGGGGACCTCTTTCTCACCGTCGATTCCATCACCGTTGTCAGCCTTTCTCCCACCTCTGGATCCTTCCATGTCGAAAGTTAACCAGATTTCACTGACTACCGCACCAGATTCATACGCGTTCTATGCACCGCACAGTACTTTGATGCTGGTTCCTCACCCGCTCAATGCGTCGTTGGCCTCCATCGACAATGAGATGCACTCACCTCCTCCGCTTGCCTTAACTCCGCCTCCTGCTTCTTTGGTCGACTCCCCGACACTGCTGTCTACAGCCGAGCTACCTGTTGTCTGACAGAGTGTTCATGATCGTTGACCTACTACTTATCTATCTAATTATATCTGTTGTGATATTTATTACCCCAATTGCTACGATCATACCTGCAACGTTACATTCCTCATGTGTTCTCTATATTCTAACTGATTTTGTAAATTGTGATAAATATTTTAGTATGCATTCTAGATTTTTTGGCACAGTAACTTCTAGTACAGCTCTGACGACTTACTCTGAGGCTTCAAAGTATGCTCATTGGCGTGATGCAATGGCTGATGAGATTAAGGCACTAGAGCGCAATCAGACATGGCATTGTCTTCATTACCTCTGAATAAGACTGCTATTGGATGTAAGTGGGTGTATCGTATCAAGTTCAAGTCTGATGGTACTATTGAACGTCACAAAGCTCGCTTTGTGGTTCTTGGAAATCGCCAAAAGGAAGGAATTGACTACACTGAGACATTTTCCCCTGTTGCGAAGATGAGTTCAGTACGTCTGTTTTATTAGTTGCAGTCATTCGTGGTTGGGAACTGTATAAGATGGATGTGCATAATGCTTTTCTACACAGTGATTTGCATGAAGAGGTATTTATGC
>JAULKK010000009.1:740153-750997 GCA_032355705.1 Rubia peregrina
CCCAAATCTTATGAAGTACAATCTCGGCCGCCTTTGGCGTCTGAGCTCCTAAAAGCATATTGTGCATCTCGTGGGTACGTTGCCTCAAGTGGGCTTCCAGATGAAACAAAAGCTGCTCGCCAGATTTTGAAGGATTACATTGATGGCAAGTTGCCACACTTTGAGCTGCCCCCTGGAACGCTATTGTCTAATGAGGTGGCTACCGTGGAAGACACTGAAACCGTCCTGTCTGATGAACATGAATCAGATTCTTCAGATGCTAAAAATCCTTCTGTCAGTGAACAGGACAGTGGCCCTCAATTAGAGCATGTACTAGAAGATCTGAATTCGTTTGACATGGCAAATGGACTTTCTTCAGTTCAGGGAAGAGTGAAGAAGAAGACCACCACCGCTTCCTACAAGCAGCACAAGAAGCCTCAAAGAAAGAAAGACCGCACATGGAGAGTCGAGAATAATGAAGATGATGGAATGCCGGCAGTACGGGTCTTTCAGAAGCCATTAAATACTGGTCCTCTGAAGCTCTAAACGATTAGGAGATACTTACGTTACCATGGTACTCCATAATTCAGTCCATTATCAGGGACTAGCATCATATGGTTTGGTGCTTCATGAGATGTTTCTATGAAGGGAAGTGCTTGCAAAATCACTGCGAAGATGGATACGAGCTTCTCTTTTAACTTGAGTTGTATAATTTTTGCTTTGACGAGGGTATAGAAGTTCATGCTGATTGCTGATGCTGCTGTGTGATCTTTGGTTTATGATGTTTTAAGTCTAACGGCGATGTTTAGACCTTATTTCTTTCTGTATTGAGTTCTGATGTTGGTTTGATCTCAACACTAAATTTCAGGCCTGATGTTGGTTTGATCCATTCAGTGGTAATGATTCTTGGCGTTTTCTGTTTTTCAAAGAAAGGAATAACTCCATTAGTGGTCCAAAAGAGTCGTTCTTTTACAGCCATTGATTGGAAAGGCTAAAAGGATTGGAAGGCTATTTCTTTAATCTGGCTTTTGGAGTCATATAGAATAAGATCAACGGGTCTTCCATAATGACTAACATCTAATAAGTCTTAACGCTATAACAATTTGACTACTCCTACGTATCCGATTTGTGTCCTACCTGCCTTATTTGATGTCCCTATATTATTGTCTTACTGTCAGTTTTGACAAATAATTTGGGCAAAATCTTGGGAAAGACCGTCTTTCCATAACCTTATGAAAAGACGGAGTTTAATTAAAAGGTAAGGTTTTAGTTACAATATTAAAATTTTATTATGCAACATGTAGTAGTTATAAAGTTTATAACCCGATTCATGCAACCTGAAAATTTTATCTTAATTTCTTCTAATTTGCCCTTTAAACCTTGGTCTTTTCATGACTTACGTAAAGACCGTCTTTCAAGAAACATACTCTAATAAATAAAATGTTGAAAATGTAATTACTTAAATTAGTCTTGTGTACTTCTTTTAATTGTTTTGGGCATATTATGGAGTTAATATAATAAAAGATTGTGTAAAGCTGAAAAAAAGGGGGAAGAAGATGCTGTTCATATGCTCTGTCAACTATGCTTTTTAATTGCGAATATAGCAATAAATGAAAGGCAAAAGAGAGCCACTCGTGGTGCCTAGTTTATTCCATCTGGCTAGAAACCAAAAGGAGAAATGAGTGGATTATAATTTTCCACTCGCTTTCTTTAACTTATTATGCACAACAACATGGGGCCATGTGTTCCCTACTTTCTCCGTTCCATCAGTAATGACAAATTACTATTCAATTAATCAAATTACACATATTTTGATCATAAATATATATTAACATATATATAATAAATATATTATATGAGATATTATTGAATTTATCTTAACATATATTTTTTAAATATCAATTTTTATGCAAAATTAATATATACTATAGATATTAGCGGTCAAACATGATCATTGAAGACCGTAAAAAAAATAAATGCACCATTGCTAGCGGGACGGAGGGAGTATGCATTAAGTTAATGTCTCCCTCTGGCGCTCTCTACTCTCTTATTTATGCCTTGTATGACATTTTTAATTTTTTCAAGATATATTTGATCACCGATAACTGTTGTTTACGATAACAAGTCATAAAATCTTACCTCTTATAAATTAAATGTTATAGAAAATTTAAAAACATCTCACATATTTTTTTAATATATATAATAAAAAATATCAATCATCAGAGATGTCTTGAAAAGAATTTCGATTAAAGGGGATCATAAATAAGGGAGGGTACTTATTTTTCATCAAAGAAAAATTTCAAGGTACTTTTGATTGCATGCGATAACTTTTAGTTACATACTAATAATGTACTCCCACCGCACAATAGAAAATGACTCAATTTCTATTTTCGACCGTCTCAAAAAAAATGCCTCAATTCAATTCTTATCTAAAATTATAAAAAAGGGCTTATAAGTTTACCATATTATCCCTCAAACCATTGATTAAATTCATAAGTCAACTCCTCCATACATGAAATACCTTTCTATTATTTCCCATGAACACTTCCAACTCATATTTTGTAAAATACCGATTCAAAATTAATTGAGTCATTTTCTATGGAACAGAGAGAATATTGTACTTCTTTCAATCCACTAGGAATGATATTGTCATACCGCAAAGTTTCTAAGTCATATTTAATTACCGGCAATTTTAATTGCATTTAATAATGGATATCACGTGAAATGTGTTTAAAATTTTCACAATATGTAGTTTCTAAACAGAAAAGATCATATGAGAGTGTTTTACCATAACTAATGGTGAGATGAGGAAGTACTTGAAGTTTTAAGAATTATAGAAAGCACTCTATGTAATACAGATCCTCTGTCTTATCATAAGATTGAGTGAGATCACATCACTCAAGTTTTTGTAATTTTTAAAAAGTAAAATTTTATAATAAGTAAAAATGTGAACTAAAGTACTAATGAACAAATATGTCTTGAATTTTTATATAAAAAGGTGCAATTATTAGCATCTCATATAATTCCAAATTATAGGACATTTTTTTATTGAGTAAATGTTTAAAATAATACCCACTTCTATTTAAAGTTCACAGTACCATAATTACAATATTACCCTTCAAAAATATATTTTCATTATATATGTCTCAAAATTGTGTTTTCAATAGAAATTGAATACAATTTTAAATTACAATGGTACTCAGATTTTGGTGGAAGACATTTTTAGTCCTTCACTTTAAATTTGCTACCCCTCCGTTCCTCTTTAATTTGCATTAAAAAATCACGATCTCCAATAAATATGATTTACTGTAAATATATATAATTACGTGTAATAACAATGCATAAAAAATAATTAAAAATATTAATACGATAATATTATTGTCCATATATTTATTCAAATATATTATTAAAGTAAGATAATTTCAATTAAGTTTTAGTGTGCAAGTTACGAATAGAGGGAATACAGTATCAATTTTTGTTTTGGCTTAGAATACACATTTTTCATGTACTATGTCATTCTCAATTCTCATACTCCATACGAAGTATAAAACTCATGATATGAGTTTGTCTTCCTATACCTTATGATGATACGAATGACTAAGTTTTACTTTCATATTATCTCTCATTTTTATACAATATTTGTATTTAGATTTTCCATCTCACTACAAAAATATTGGATGTGACCATCTCACCAATTAATTGCAGGCCTTTCACGGGGAGCAAAATATGGCATCATAGTCGGAGTTGGCATCCCCGGACTAGTCATTCTCATCGGACTCGTATGTTATGTCGCAGGAAAATTTCATTGCTGCAACCACCACCACCGTGACTCCCACCCCACGACTTCTTCCTCAACCGCCACACTACATCCACCTCAATCCCTCACCGTCTCGGGCCTAGATGCCCCGACCATTGAGTCGTACCCGAAGACAGTGATCGGCGAGAGCCGTCGGCTCCCGAGCAAGGTCAGTGATGGCACGTGCCCCATTTGCTTGAGCGAGTACCAACCAAAAGAAACGCTACGAAGCATACCGGAATGCAACCATTATTTCCATGCACTTTGCATAGATGAGTGGCTTCAACTTAATGGTTCGTGCCCCTTGTGTAGGACTTCACTAGAGAGCAAATCAGTGACTTCATGCTCGTCATCTCCGTCTTCTGCATTTTCCATATTATTTTCTTCACCATCATCGGGCGGCGTTTAGTTTTAGTTTAAAAGTTTTCGATTGGTAAATTTAGTTTTACAATAATAAGAAGAAAAAACAGAATAATATGTATATGTGTGTAGATTTAATGTTTTCACCATATAGAATTGAAAAGTGTAATAGCATTTTTTTTTGTATAAAAGGTTGTTTACCGCATCATGCGGGGTATTTTGGGTAATTATGTAAAAGTCACATAGATAGATCATAGAAGGTATAAATTATTGTTGAACATAATATTTCATTAGATTGAGTATCACTGTTATGTAGACCCTAGAGTGATTTTTTTGTTATGTATAGTAGTTTCATAGTGGTTGTAATTAGAAATTGAAACCACACTAAAACTCCACATGGGAGTTTCAAAGCAGTCTCAATTGGGCCACGTGGCACCCGATGCCCCCCTACTTTTATTTATAAAAAAATCCACTTGAGACACATGGCCCAATCGCTGGTGCCACGTGTCATTGAATTTCAAAAAATCTGAACTTTTTGTGCTATTTAATTTTTAAAAAATCTGATTTTTATTTTCAAAAACTAAATTAAATTTTGATTCTTTTTAAAATTTGAAATTACATTTTTTTTAAATGTTGTGCTCTTTAATTCTTGTTCATAAAATAAATTTTTAAAAGTTGAAATTAATTTTAAATATTTAACTTTGAAAATTGAAATTCAATATTTCAATTTATTTTGGTAGGTAAATTTATTTAAATTAAATATTGAAGGTAAAATTAATGAGTAGGATAGAGAATCAAGTGGGGTCCATGAAGTGATTTCGACCATCGCAGAGAGAAAAATGGAGTGATTTATTTGTGGTTTCAGTTGCTGAGGTGGAAGAGAGAATGATTATTTAATGAACTGAAACCAAAATAGTGGTCTCAGAGCGTTTTTACCATGGTGTCTAAAAAAGTAATCATTTAGTTTCATTGGATGTGACACACTTTCCTTTTTTGATTGTTTTTGTGGATTTAACCCACTTTCTTTTTATGACAAGATTCCTTCAATTTCATCCTCATTCTACCTTTTCCTTTCTAAATTTAATTTATCAACTCATTTCATTCACGTAAATCCAAGCATATAAGACTAGAGACGGTCTCCTGTGAGGCAGCCTAAACTTTAGGCAGTGATCTTTCTCCAAAATTAATGCAAAACTTCATCTTACTCAAATTAGTTTGCAACTTTTAAAAAGAATCTCATCCCAATCAAAATATTTAATAATTGCATAATGATCCATGCCTAAACTTTAGGTTACCTAAAACAAGACTTGGTGATAAGACTATGGTGATATTTATAGAAATTAGAGGTATTTATCGAGAAATTGATTTTAAAAAATGAAATGATATGATATGAAAACGAATTGACCTGTACCCAAGGGAAACTACCCAAAACCCTTCAAACCCCAGAACCCTTCCCTCTTCACCATGCTTCTGAATCGCCTATTTTATCAGTCCCAATAAAACTTGATCGCAAGTTTCTGGAGTTATGGCGTTCAGGCGGAGCATAATATCACGCGCCAAGCACATCTACCAAGAACACCGGATTTCCCCTTCATTCTCCCTCATCAACACCCGCCACGATGACGACAATGGCACCGTGTCGAAATCACAACCCAGTCCTCCGAAAATCCCGTATTTCCCAGTCCACACCTCGAGATATAGCACCTTCAGTGGGCATCTATTGAGCTCCTTCAGCTGCGGGTCCCGCCACTTCGGCAGGAGCATGTCCACCGCCGCCTCCGTCGACGAAGGGGCGGCGGACAAGATGTACATGGGGGACATGGCGGAAGTGCTGGCGGCGGACAATACGATCGAGGCCGTTGTCGCGCAGGCTGCTCCCGCAGTGAACGAGGTTGCGGTGGCGGCGGCGGATTCGTTTTTTCCCGTTGCTGCGTTGCAGTATTTGATTGAATATGTGCACATATATACTGGCCTTAATTGGTAAACGCTGCATTGATTTATGCATTTTTCGCTTGCTTAATGCGGTTTTGTGGCTTTGTTTAGTGGTTGATGAGAGAATATGTTTTTACCGTATTATAATTGAAAATGCTGGATGATTTGAGTGTCGAATTTGTTCAGATGAACTGTAAATTTGTCACAGTTTTGTGAAGTCTACGCTTGTCCTGATCTTGCTTTCATAGGAAACGTCTTAATGCATGCAACATAAAAATATAAATAGAAACCGGACTCTTTATGTTATGAACGCCATTATCTTGTAGTTTCAAGTTCTTTTGTGCTTTTATTTGTAAGTAAAATGTGAAAAGTTTGCCCTCTGGATTCTAATTCTGATGCAAACATTGGATTGGATTGACAACTTATGATTTCAATTTATTTGATTTTGCCGCGCTTCTCATGTTTGATCAGGTGGGGATCAATCATTGCTACTACTTTTATGATTCGATTGCTTACTACTCCCCTCATGATAAATCAGCTGAAAGCTACTTCCAAATTCACTGTAAGTTGTTAATGATGATTTATGTCCCGATAGTTATTGCTCTTGATAGCGTCTGTTTGTGTTTGGACCTTGTTTTAATTTTGTAGTGTGCCATTATTTTGTTTGAAGTTTGGTGCATAATTTTAGGATGAATTGAACGTATAGCTTGTACTTTAGAGATAAAGTTCAACCCACCTTTTGTTTTGTTTGTTCTTTTAAATTACAAACCAAGTTTGATCAATATAAGCTCTTGAATCCTCTTTGGCTGAGTTCCATAGTTTCCATTTACCTGTTGCTTGTATGTAGTTTGCAGACACTTTAATGAACTGTTGCGCTACTGAGAGTTATCCCTTTACTGATTTGTTACTAAAATATTGGAGTTAAGGGGGAAGGGAATAAATTCACCGCTGAAATAGAAAAAATGTGTTAACATTTTAAAATTTTAAAAATCACGATCATATCACAACTTCTTAAGAAAAAATTGACTTATCAATGATTTGTCTTAATATAATAACGAAATTTAATTTATATAAACGTACACAATAAGATGGATACTTGATTATTGGTGTATTGATGTAGTTTGCCTGTTGGTAGACTACCCTTTAGCAAGCTATTGTCTGACTTATGTGTGCTGAGTGTTTTCCTTAGTGTCTTTCTTCCGAATCAGAGCTCTTTATTAACTATTGCTCTTTGGTTACCAGTGTCATGTGATGTAAAAAGATAAGGGCTAGCTTCTTTTTGGCACTTTGCCCTGTAGTTGCTTTCCCTTAATAGAGAATATTTGTTCTGAATTATAATTAATTTCTTGTTGCAGCTTTTGAGGCCTCGCCTGGAGGAAGTTAAGGAAGAGATGCAGAATAAGGTATGGGAAACCAATTCCTTCTCTGAGCTGTTGTCAATTTAATGTCCCCGTGATACTTGAGTCTTTGTCGCTTGTCACGTCACTTAAGCTTGATCATGAAACAGGGAATTTCTTCAATATTTTTTCAGATTAATTTCTTTGAGAAACAATAGTACTCTTTCAGATATATTAGAATAAATATGAATTGCGTTCCTGATCTATTATACTTGTAAAATTTGATCAGGGAATGGAACCTGGTGCTGTGGCTGAAGGTCAGGAGAAAATGCAGAAATTATTCAAGGAGTATGCTTCGTTTTCCTATTAAATATCTCAATTCTGTTTAGTTTTCAGTACTCAGTGTGCATGTACTTTTCTAGGATCAGTCCAGTTTTCAGTATATTGCAGAAAATTCGAAGGATAACCTTTCCTTTGTCTGGTATATCGTCATGTGTTGCATTGTTTAAGTATTTTTTTCTTGGATTCTACTTGGGTATTGCAGATATGGTGTTACGCCATTTACTCCATTGAGAGGCCTGCTATTTCAGGGACCCGTCTTTATCAGTTTTTTCCTTGCTGTAAGAGTTTCTCTCTACATTCAACCTTTGCTTTGTAGTTCATTAGATTAGTCATTCTTTGTAATAATTGATTTCTGGCAAAATGTATGCAGATAAACAACATGGTGGAAAAAGTTCCATCTTTTAAGCAGGGTGGAGCATTCTGGTTTACTGATTTGACGACTCCAGATGCCATGTATATATTACCTGTTTTAACTGGACTGACATTCTGGATAACAGTGGAGGTAAACCTCTTGAATCGTCTAGCACAGTTTTTGCGTGGCCACCGAGGCTCAACAATATCAAATTTAACTTTGCGGATAATTGTGTATGTATGGTATGTTTTCATAAGTAAAATGAATGCCAATAGTTATATGGTTCTCAATTTTCAAATTGTATAATAGTATAATACTATATGTTTACAGAAGCCAAGTATATTCCAAAATGCATGTCATTATATTTTTTATATCGGCACTCCAAAATGCACTAGTGTTTATTCGTTTCTTTTTGTTTCTACATCTAGTGCAATATGCAAGAAGGAATGGAAGGAAATCCTGCTGCTAATACCATAAAAAATGTTTCCAGAGGATTTGCAGTTCTGACAGTTCCATTCACTGCAAGCTTTGCGAAGGTACATGTTGTCCAAGTCACATATGTTTGTGCTTGTTTTCTATTTGTACATTTGACTTTTAATATGAAGTTCTTGAACTGCTCTTCGTGAATGCGAATGATAGCAGTTTGTGCGCCTGTATTTGCATGAGCTTGATGTTATCTTTTCTCCCCCGTTTGTCTGCAACGTCGTACCTGCTTCTGCCTGCCTCCTGTCTTTTAAACCAGTTTTTGGCTCAAGGTCACTAACACCAAAGTTATTCTGCAGGGGGTATTTTGTTATTGGATCACATCCAATGTTTTTTCACTCATGTACGGATTAGGTGAGTTGGTTTACTATTTGAATTGGTCTAATTTCCTGTCAAGCTTTGCCGGCTCTTTTACATAGATTTCAAGGTGAATTCATCTGTCTTGCTTTCAGTGATCAAGAATCCAGCAGTGAAAAGTGCTCTGGGTATTCCTATAATAAAGGAACCACCGCCGCCATCATCATCGAATGGACAAAAGCCTGCTTTCTCATTCTTTGAAGCAGTTAAGAAATATGCTGAGGCACAGGCTGCTGCTAAACATAAGCACATCGTTTCGTCCGCCTCTGAAGGGTCAAAATTATCAAACTTGCTGCCTACCGGACAGGTGCAAACTTCAAGTCAACCTCGGATTTCGTCTTCATCAGTTATAAGCCAGAGACTGAAAACCTTGGAAAGAGAAGTTAAAGGAAGAAAGAAGGGCAAAAAGAGGTGATAGATTATTACTATTATTTTATATGAAAATTTGTTTGATGGGGTACTCTTAGTAAGGAATTTGTGGAGCTGCATTCGTAATAAGTCTAATATCTCTAAATCAACTGCCGGGGTTCGTCATCATGTGGTATTCTTTTGCTTTGCTGGAACTAAATGGCAAAGATTTTGGTCTATAAGATGCATGTGTGTAATATGGAGTTCTGAGCTATGATAGGGAGAGCCTGATGAAATTTTGAAGTGGTATGCAGGAAGCATCTTGAACAATATACTGAACCATACGTATTTTGCTATGTAGTTGAACTACCTGATTTGTCGGAGTTTCATCTTCTTACACGATGATTCTCATGAACTCGTTCAGAGAATCATAGTATTAGTATAAATAGATGTGCTGTTAACATGTGCCTTGTTCGATCCCCTGGCCATGGGTTGCTCCTGACAAGGTGTGTGCATATCTATGTATTTATACATCTTTTTCAACTGTGTGTATACGGCTTCCTGAGTACTGAAATATTGCGTGATTGCTCATGTGAACATGTCCGAACCAGTCGAAAAGCGTTCTGCAAACATTTATGTGTCAATGATGATACATATCGGATGTTTGTGGGATGTAAGCATCGATAAATTAGTAGGTTGCCGATATAAATCATCTGACTTCCGGCATGTGTTTAGGTTGCTTTTAGGCCTAGACGATGCTTGAAATGTGGATTTGCAGTGATAGTAATCTTTCAGAACAAGTTTAATTGTTGTTTAGCTGATAACGAAGGTGCTGATAGCTACCAAGATATAGGTGAGCATAAAATAAAAAATCCTGAGTCAATATTGTTGTTGGACATATTCAATTGATTTATTGAGTTGTTGATGCAATGGTGATGCGTGGTCTGCACTTCCCCACACAATTGGTAATAATACAACCATTTTCTTTCTCTATCAGAAAATGTAGGGATAACATTTAATGACAATGTACGAAAATCCAACACAAATTTTGGGATAACATTTTTAGTAGAGTTTATGATGTAAAACGTTTCTTTTCGTTTGATTGGATTGAAATCAAATTGAGTAGAACCATGTGGAGTGTTTAGGCTTTTTGAAAGCCATATTTATTTATAATTTTTTGTCAGGTTGCTTACTAAAATCAAGGTTTGGACTTTGCAGAAAGAGAAAATTACACGTTTCGTTCATCTTTTTGTAAATTGTTCTCAAAACTTTCCCACTTTATTATAAAATGTTCTCAATTTATTTTCACATACTATTGGTCAGTTTAAGTGAGTCAACAGTAAGTCGACTTTTCTAATGATGATAGTGCCACTGTTGGGAAGCAAAGAACATGGAAAATAAAAACAATAGAAGAGACTGTCTGATAATTTAATTAAAATTTGTTATGTATGATAAAGGAACCAAATGAGATATTTCGTAATGAGAAAGACTCATATGAGACCGTCTCACCATAACTTATGGTGAGACAAGGAACAAAATAAAGTTTTAAAAATTACAA
>JAULKK010000009.1:758254-770803 GCA_032355705.1 Rubia peregrina
TTAGTAGGTGTCATGACATGTCTTTCCCAAGAATGCTTGAAGATTGAGCTGATACTTGGTGTTAATTTATTCTTTTACAAGTTGCTCCTTGTTGCCCTCCATACTCTCCCTGTTTGTTCTCTCTGCTGGATTTCAATTTTTTTAATCACATATATTTGTCCTTATTGGTTTCAAATGGTATGTCTGAATCAAATGCATCTAAGTGATTTAAAAATATTGAAAACTTAGGATCCCTGCATTAAAAATACCAGATTTGCTATAGATGCTACTCGTGGAATTCAGGTACACGTACAAATGTGGAATTGTGATTGTAAGCTTTTGTAGATTAAAAGGAAAATTTTACAAAACCATTGGACTAGCATTAGTTTGAGCATAAAACATGCATGTAAACATAATCTGATGGTAATGGAAGAGTTGAGACAGGTTTCTGGATGTACCAGTTGCTTGAACACATTTCAAATGTATCAAAGAGAAAGTGCAGGTAGACTCATAAGATGAGAGAAGTATGCATAAAGGAGGCTTGGACATGCCTGGGAGACTTGGATGAACTAGTTTGATACACAAAAAAAAGCAAATCAGATTTTAATAAATTTTGGAAAGGGATGACCGAAAGATACCTAGGCATTAACTATCTTAAAAGACATTGCAAATTTACATTTTTTTACCCAATGATAAGGATGTGTTTCGCTAGATCGCAACTGCAAGATATTCAAACCTAATGATGAGAATGTGTTTCAATGAATTCTTCTTTTCTTTTATTGCTGAAACTGTTTTGAACTTTGCAGGATTGCAACAGAAGATAGCTGCAGGAGGTTTCGTAAAGAGGACCTTGTTTAATTTTGCATATGGCTAGTAAGTTCCTTCTTTTCTTTTCTGTCCCCGTTGGGGTGGAGTGTTTCCGATTGACTCGTTTATATATCGTGAATGGGGATCTGTGCCTTCTTGAGGATGAAATGTTTTCTTTAAATACTCTTCTCCTGTTCTGTTTTACAAATGAAATATGCTTTTGTAATTTGTCTGAGAATTTGCTAATTGAAGTGCAGTTTTCAATGGTTTAGCTTGAATGTTTCTTCCATACAATGCAATGCAGTCATTACTCGTTTCTTTGATTAAACTCCAAAGTTTGTTAACTTTCTAGCCAGATAGTCATGTTAATGTGCCAACTCATGTGACAGGTGTTACTATCACCTTTATGTTTCCACATTATACAAGAATTTGAATAAGTTCTCTGTGACCCTAATTACTCGTGCTTTATATTTTCTGCAGTAAATTGAATAATTTGAGGAAGGGGCATAAGCATAACGAAGCAGCCACGTTGTTCGACAAAATTGTTTTCAGCAAGGTTAGGAATTGCACTCGACTGTGATTTCTTCATTTTTAGCTTTGCTATTCTGCATTGGAAAGTATGAATTTTATATTTTTCAATGTACAGATTAAGGAGGGTTTAGGAGGTAACGTAAGGCTGATTTTATCTGGAGCTGCTCCTCTTGCTTCACATGTTGAAGAATTTTTACGAGTTGTATCCTGCGCTCATGTACTTCAAGGATATGGTATTCATTGTTTCATCCTAGGCTATGAAATAATTCTTGATTGTTTATGCATGCAATTATGCTTATAGGATGTCAAAGTAAATGCCAATATGTAATACTCACGAGCTTCATCTCATGCATAGAGGATTACAAATTTCCAATTTTGAAAGTATGAAGAGTTAACATTTCTTCCTGTGTGTTGTTGTAGGCCTGACGGAAACGTGCGGTGGTACATTTGTTTCTCTGCCACATGAAATGAGCATGCTGGGTACAGTGGGTCCTCCTGTTCCAAATGTGGATGCTTGTTTAGAATCTGTTCCTGAAATGGGTTATGATGCCCTATCAAGCAGCAGACCACGTGGAGAAGTATGCATCAGGGGTGATACTTTGTTTTCAGGCTACTATAAACGTGATGATCTTACAAAAGAAGTATTCGAAGATGGATGGTTCCATACAGGTATTTCTTTTCCTATTTTTGCATTGTATTATTTAATTGTTATCTACATTATATATGGTGATCCAATGTTCTTATGCTACTTGTTTTCAGGTGATATTGGTGAGTGGCAACCAAATGGCAGCATGAAAATTGTTGACCGGAAAAAGAACATCTTTAAGCTATCTCAGGGAGAGTATGTGGCTGTGGAGAACTTGGAGAACATATATGGCCTGGTTCCTGTTATTGACTCGGTATGTTTTGAACTTTCTCTGATATTCGTAAGATTTGCCTAATCCAGTCCATGACTCAAATAGGGTACCTCTTTGATTGTAAGCTCAAAGCTCCTAATCGTTTGCATCCCCATTGTCTTGATACATTTTCTGAACTGGATATGTTTGATAACAAAGTCTTATTTTTGCATACATTTATTAGGTAACCGTTTTTCATTCCATGACAATTTCCTCAGCACTTGGGCAATTATTGTGCCTGTGCTCTACCTTTAGCTCCCTGCATTGGTCCTATATGCTTTGTTTTGTTTTTGGTAATCATGTACTCCATATATTTCTTGTCCCTTATATTTCTTGTTAAACTCTATGATGAATGATTTGATTGGCTTTTCTCAGTCTCAATAGTTTTTTTTTATTACTCAACACTACATGAAGTCGGACATACAAATAATACTTGACTATCGTTGTAGACCTTATAAATGATTGTTAGTGAGGGGAATTAAGAGTAACCATTATCTGGAGACAATTTTGTCTATAACCTGTTCGGAACTGACCTATTAACATGCACATTTGTTTTTGCTGAAAATATACATCCCTTTGGTGAATCTTTACAAAATAGTTTCAAGGTTGTGCTAGTTGTTATTGAGATTTCATGTTTTACCAAAGAAGATTGCTTGATATGCCTAGAGGACTTCTCTGATTACCTTCTTCTTTGATCATCCCAGATCTGGGTGTATGGAAACAGTTTCGAGTCATTTCTTGTTGCTGTTATTAACCCTAAGAATCCAGCAATTGAAGCATGGGCAACAGAACATGAAATAAGCGGAGATTTCAATTCTTTGTGTGAGAATCCCAAAGTGAAGGAATATATCATTGGAGAGCTCACTAAGACTGGCAGAGAGAAAAAGGTTTTTCCCCTAATATTTTTCGGCTCTGCTCGGAATTATCTTCTGAAATCATGCAACTGTTGATTTGTTTGTGAAGATGTTGGGAAATCTACAACACCCTTTAACTTTGTGTCGTTCTTTGGCAGTTGAAAGGCTTCGAACTGATTAAAGCAGTGCACCTTGACCCAGAATCATTTGACATGGAGCGTGACCTGCTCACTCCAACGTTTAAGAAAAAGAGACCCCAGTTGCTCAAATACTACCAGGTTGGTTTTCTTCTTCCCGGTCTCTCTGTTAAAGATGAAATAATGCTTAGTTTTCACTGTGCCTATCTCTAGTTTTACTAACTTAAATGCTTTCAAATTTGTGATCGTGATGCGGAGTCTGACAATGTCTTAGTTGTCTGTCTTGTGAGTAAAAGCAAAACAATAGTGCTAGTTTAGAATGCTGCATTGTGGTGATCGTTTTTGCAATGGCTTGGTTTGAACCTTGTATGATGCATTGTTACATTGCTCCTATAATGACTTGAAAACAAAAGCGTCTAACCATTCTCTGTTAGTTTGAACTGCTTCCTTGAATGACTTAAAAACAGAAGCGTCTGAGCATTCTCTGTCAGACGTTAACTGAAACTTTACATGTTCTTGTACTCACATGGCAAAATGTCATTTGTGGACTCTTTGAACTTTTGAATTGGTCTCTTTACATGTGTTGCACCGTTGCATTTAAACACAATAGGCGATGTGAGGGTATCAAATCAAGTGATCACTTTAAATAATGAAGTAATTTTTTTTAATGTATAATCAGCACTAGTAACTCTTATTGTTACCATCTTTTTGGTTTGGTCATAAATTGATTGGGAGTATTAAAACGTGTTATTTGAAATAGAACGTTGACAGAATTCACTCTTATTATGAGGAAGAAGTAAAATAAATGGAAGGGAGCCTGTATTGTTTTAGGATAGACGTTTCAAAGTGTGGGCCTAATGTAGGCAATAGTACTTTTTTTTTCTTTTCTGAAATGAGACGAGAATACTTCTTGATATACCAACACTTCTAGATATTTGAAGCTAGTGTGTTCATGGCCTTGTGAACTTTGATCCACAGCTGGTCTGTAAGGCTGACGGTGGCATGCACGCTTGCCTGGTTTAATTTGCTCTTAGGGAGAGGTCTATGCTAATTGCTATGTAGTCCATTTACAGAATGGTAGTGTAAAAGTGGGCCTTTTATGAGAGTACGCAATCGCATTTCTTTCTCATCGAGGTCCATAGTTCATATGGGCTGGGTAGATCTGTCCATGGGCTCATTACAGACTTTCACACGCTTATGTGTGCATATTCAGTAGTCAGTAATCTTCTTTTTTTCCTGGTAGTCAGTAATCACACGCATGGAATTGATTAGGTTGTCTGTTTCCTCTTCTTTTGAAGGCAGGCCTTTTAATTTCACTGGACCGTTTTTTCTTGATAATATTACATTGGACCTATACGACCAGAATACATATTTCCCAGTTGGATTATCTTCAAAAGAAAAACTTATTTCTCGACTTGAGCGTTTGATTCTTTTTTCTTGGCCTCTTTATTGTTTGTTTTCTGGAACCTGATCCTGACTTCTGCATTTAATCATTGAAGGGTTACCACTAGTGTGTGTAGATTATTTTCCTTCCTCATTTTGGTGAAATTAAATAAGCTTAGATGAGTAAATAATCCTTGTGGAATATCATGTCCTGATCAATTTTGCGGGTTGTTTTGACAACCTAATCAACTGTTCAATTTAATTTTGACAGCATTTCGCATTTCTGATAATGTGCAATTTCTGAAGAACTGTAGTTACTATACTATGAAATCAAAAAGATTTAGCCAATACCAAAATACTAAAAGGCTTTTAAAAATTGCTAGTGCCACTCTCTCCCTTTAGACAATACAGTAAAAACGCACCATTATAATCTAAAATGAGTAGAAAAGATACAGACAATACAGTAAATATACTTAAAAAGCAAGTTTAGGTGGCCTGAAGAGGCACTCAACCCTTGAGACTAGGAAATGGCGAAGGGGCAAAGCCATGTGCTCTGTTTCGTAGTTTTCTGAGCACTTGCTATTTTTAGTTGTGTGGTCAAGGTTAGACAGAGCACCTCTTCTTCTCATTCGGTTAGAAAGGCGGTGGGCGGGTGAGGTCATTATCTTCTCTTGGTACTCGGTACAAGGGATAAGATGATCCCTCCCAAAGCCCTCCGGTAATTTAATAAGGTCTTCCTACTATTCTTGGGTAGTTGGTTGGTAACACCTAGGTTCATAAATTACTGTTGAATAATTAAATCTCTGGGTTCTTGTTCCGGAACAGTATTTGCCTTGCTGTATTGGTACTCGGTACAACGGATAAGGTCGTTTAACAAAATCCAGGAATACCACCCCTCCCTTAATTTTATGTGGTCTTATTTCTGTTTTTGGGCGTTGGGGTGTTCAACCGGTTGATTTGTTGGTTATGTGGTTAATTGATTTTGATTTCTACCTATTTACAAACATTTATCAGAAATTGAATAACCAACCAATAATATTGTCAATTTTCCCAGTTCGTTACGGTTGATGTGTCGGTTATTACCGGTTACCATCTATAATTCATTTAAAATAAAAATATAAAGTCATATTAATATTGATTTATACAGGGCCGGCCCTAACAATTTTTGGGCCTGAAACATTCACTTTCCTTTTGTTTTATTTGCATTTATTATTATATAAATGAGAGTTTTTTTTAAAGAAAAATGGGCCTCATATATGAGGAAAAAAATTTAGGCCTGAAACATTCACTTTCCTTTTGTTTTATTTGCATTTATTATTATATAAATGAGAGTTTTTTTAAAGAAAAATGGGCCTCATATATGAGGAAAAAAATTAGGCCTGAAACATTCACTTTCCTTTTGTTTTATTTGCATTTATTATTATATAAATAAGAGTTTTTTAAAAGAAAAATGGGTCCCTAAAATAGGGAAAAAATTGGGCCCGAAGCAAAGGCTTCATATGCTTCACTGTGTGGGCCGGGCCTGGATTTATAGTTAGAGCCGCAAAACTTAGAATAGAAGGTTTAAAAAATTAGGAATTGAATATTTGTGTTGCATAGGAGTTGAATAAATTTTCAATTAATATTAAAACTGTATCTCATTGATAATTATTAGTATTGAGTAAATTATGAGCTACATTGACTTTTGTTTGCATAATTATTTACTTTAGGCATAATTATAATTTAAATATATATAGACTAGTAATATAGAGTTTGAAGAATAACTTAATTTGGGTTAATAATTTAAAGTTTTCTTATTGGGTTTATGATAAGACCCAAAGTTTAATAAATTAATTTTTTTGGATTGAAATTAATTAATTAATGTGCTACAAAATCTCATGCCGGTTGTTCAGTTAAATCGATTACCAAATAATAAATTTGATAAAAGAACTGATTAATCAATATAACTGAATAATTGTAACCGATATTAACCGATCAACCAATTAGTTGATAAATCAAATTATATATCGATTCGATTTTTTAAACCGCCCTGATGACAACGTGGTTGATAAATTTAGTTTAATGTTTGTGTGGTGGAGTTCCAGAACCGTATCCTATCTTTTTCACTAGCCTTGCTGTTCTCTTCTCCGTGTGATTAGTGTCCATGAGTTGATGACTCTGCTTCTCTGAGCTTGACACCTAAGCTTCTTTGGAACTAACTCGGTACTTCACGAAGTATCGTGAAAATGATTTTAATTGCAAGTTGTACGTGATTAAAAACTATTGCTGCTTTTGTAGTAAGTGAAAGGTTCACAAAAATGAATAAGAAATATTGCTGCTTTTATCTTGCTTACTATTTTGAAGTCTGATTGACCAGCTTAAAGGGAAAAAATACTGATAAATTAATATTATAATTTTGTATTAAATTTGTGAATTTATAATTTTTAAATATCAATTTGAGAAGGTCTCTTATTAGACCGATTAGTGGTTGGACCAATCATAAAAAAGTCTCATTTTTTTAAAAGTTTTGAAATCACATTATAATTATATATGTGTAGATTTATTTATAAGGTTTTCATAATTATAGATGTCTCGTTACAATAAATTAAAGTGAATATTAAATTACTATATTAGTCATATAAATAAAAATAACCACGTCTAACTAAAATAATACTTTATCTATTAATTTTGTATGAAGAAATGTGTTAATTTGAATTTTAAAATGCTCTAGTTGTGTAATGTTCTCGGGGGTGCCTTTTTCCCTTTTTTGTAACCAAATATTTCATTATATTGACTTGTCATTGAAATAGTCATGAGAATTGCTTAGATTTAACTAATGTCTAAAAGTAGAATAAAAGGGGGAATAATTAACCTTTTTCCAAGTGGTAAATAATTTTGTTTAGAGGTTAGGAAGAAGATTGTAACAATGAACTTGTTTACTTCTGATTTTCTTTATTTATTATTTGTAAATGATACTAGTGCTCATAGGATGTGTATATTTTGCGTTTCATTTCTTTCCTAATCTGCAATTAGCTTTAATAAGAGAATTAACATTTTTGTGAAATTGTTGCAGACTGTCATTGACAACATGTACAAGAGCGCTAAATAAGGTTCTAAGAAATGGCGATCGTATGAAGGATAGACTTATTTATTCAGTTATAGTTTTTGGACTGTATATAATAAATTACATAACGCATAATAAGTTATTTATTAAATTAATAGTGCCAGACAATAAGCTACCATTCTTATTCGGATGAAGTTTTATTAATTTTACTTCCGCAACTTTTTCTTACCCCCCACCAAACAAATTTCACCTTACGTTCTTTACCATCAGTTTTACGGTAAAAACGATTGTTCCAACCAGAAAATAGATACAGATGTTGGATAAAATATTTAAAAAAAAGCGTGATCTGAAAGTTCATTTTTACCTGAAAAAGGACGATAAGTAGGTGAACTCTCTTAGTACGAAGGTGGTGATGGGAAAAATAAGTCGAGAAAAAGATTTTACGTTCCACTTTAATGTGAACACTAAATAATTTATCCAAAAAGTTAGTTGTAATAAATAAAAATAACTAACAAATCATACCATTGATTGGATTAAGATTAATTATAAAAATCCTATTTAAGAGCTAGTCGATCTAAAACAAGACTTCGTACTCCCTAGTTTCACTATGTTTAACACCATAAGTTTATGTGTCATTTATTTTGTAAGTTGAAATGTGCGAAGAGAATTGAATGAGAAGAGTAAAAAGTTTACTGAATGGTTGAAAATGATGTACTTCTTAACATCAAAGGAAATGTGACAATCTTAGGATAACTTACAAAAATGGCAAGTGTTAAACATAGTGAAACAGATGGAGCATATGAAATTAAAGGTGTGGAAAAAAAACAATTGTAAATGAAATTTCAGTTGATAAACCGGTCGACACTGAATTCGAACCAGTCAAATGCGTTGACCAGACTACTTTGGCGCCTAAATTTTGGCAGCCAAGCTTGCCTTTCCACAAATCAAAATGGCATGACGATATAGTTAAGGACGAAATATAGAACTTGAAGAAGACCAGTTCAAAATAATCTTGTAACTCCATATATCAATTGTGCAGGAAGACAAATTCATATTAATAATACAAGTAGTATCCGGTAAACATGATTGACAGTGAAAATTTTGAAGGTCAATTTAATACAAATCACATAACTGCAGTACAGACATTATTACACAAAAATATTTTTCGGTTTAGCACAATATAAGTAACTGAATAACGTTTTCACCTGGGAACAGAAGGGGTAGACGAGAACTGCAGTTCCAGCAACTCTTCTCTGTTGTACTTCAACCTTTGATCTGTTGCTGATCAACCATTAATAGAAACAGAAAAATCAACAAAAAGAAGAAGATAACTTCTGACTTTAAATGAAGATCTTTAATAATGCTCTACCTAAGAACGTGCTCTTGTCAGATACGGGTGCTGATCCAGAAAATCTCACCAACTTCATCAAATGGGAAGTCTTCCGAGAAACAGATGGTGTGGTTGGAGAGTCATTCCGTCCTGATGGAAAAACAGTAAATGACTCGTGCATCAACTGTATGCCAGGAAATTTACGACCAAATAATACTATAGCTTCCTCAGTAAGAAGCCAACAGCCCCTAAGATCCAACACCCTCAGTCTTGGTGGAGGGGTAAACAAATCAAGCCCCGCATTGGTCAGCACAGCATCATGCATACTGAGGTATTCCAACTTCTGAACAGCTGACAAATGGAGCAAAGATTCATCTGTCAGGATAGCACTCTGCAATGACAAGTATTCCAAACTATGCAAGCCTGAAAAAGGGTACAATGCTGCATCCATGAGTTGCGCTCCCTCCAATTCCAATCTCTCCAGATGACTAAGATCCTGAAATGCTGAAAATGATGGGATCCAAGAATCGGTACTTTCTTGCCTGATCAAGGCTGTGACAAAAGAAAACAGAGAATTTTAGTTGAAACCCGAGATAAAACTTACAAAATAATAATAGGATGTAGCACCTTTAATTTTGGTACTACTCAGATTGATCACTTTTAGCGACGGAATCATTCCAATGTAAGGAATAGCAGCATCGTCAATGTAGGTCCCAGACAACTGCAGAGTTTCCAGACTAGAAAGATGGCCAGTTAAAATTGCCATACTGTCAGAGCTTACTTTTGTGTGGTTGAGGCTCAAAAATCTTAGATGGGGCCCTATGCAAACAATATTTTCTACTGAATCATCAGCCATTGAACTACCACCAAGGTCCAAGTATGTTACTGAGCTCAAGTGAGGCAAAAAGTAGAATGAGTCAATTAAAGCATTCGAGAGATCCAAATGAATGAGGGAGGTGATTTCCACATTTGAGAGTACCCCGGATACATCAGCGAATGTGGCATTAGAGGCGACGAGTTTTACTAGGCAAGCTTTGTCACCTTCACCCTTAAATACAGAAGTAACAGTGCAATTACTCATGTTCAGGTATTCCAAAGAGGACAGATTTGGTAACTTTGTCACTTTGGTCCAAGCCAGATTCAGAGAACTCAATTGGGGAAAATATTGTAACAGAGCAGCACCATTATTTGATATTTCACTGCCCCAGATATCCAAAAACTGAAGTTTCTTGAGCCCCTATAAGTATGATAAATGATTGATCAACTTTCAGAAGACTAAATATTTAAAGAAGTTCTAAGAGAGAACATGATGCAAAATTAAACTTAAATGAGATGCAAATTAAAAATGAGAGATTGCTTAGTATATATAACCCAGAGACTGACTGATTATAATGGCAAATCCCTACAAGGAAGTGGTACAAATACCCAACTGAACCGACATGTCAATTGCTAAATAACATATAAGGGAAATAATCAAAATAACCACTGAAGAGAGTGCAGCTAATATTAATAACGATTATAAGATTAACTGTTGGGCACAAAATCAAACTCAAGAGCCCCAAAACAAACAAACAAGCAAACAGACAATGACATGAAAAGATAACAAGCGCGCCTAAAATGATTTAGTTCATGAAAACAGATCGGTGACACCTTCCTCAGTTTGTTATGTATAGCTAAGTTCTGATAGACATGTTCAAGTATATAGCATGGTCAGACGCTAAAAATTCACTAAAGTACCTACTCATTCTTTAAAAAGGGAAAATGTAAATGCGCACCCAGTATCTCAACAAAAATGCAATTTCCTTCATTGTTTAAAACACACAAATATCCTACCTGTAAATGACTTAGGGCCAAATCGTTAACTGGCAAGCCTCCCAAGTCCAAATAACAGAGATTAGTTAAGGAAGATAGAAGCATAATCCCTTTGGCACTCACACCAGTTTCTGAAATGCATAACCTCTCCAAATTTGAGAAAGATGCCAGGTGTCTAATGCCCGAGTTGGTAATCTTAGAGCATCTCGACAGGTCAATCTCTTTCAGGTCCGGTAAACCTGCAGGAAAATCAGCACACTTTAAATCCAATAGAGTAAATGAATATATCAATAGGAGGAGCACAAAAGGTAAATATTATGAATGTAGAAGATACAACAATCATCAGGAAATACCTATCAATGGCCACAGAGCATCGCTATTAATTTTATGACAGTCGGCCAGATTCAGTGAAGTCATGCAATTGAACGACCCTAAGTATGCCAACCATTCTGCATCCACATAGTTCTGACTCCTCAGATCAACTTCCTCTATGCTATATTTGAAGACTCTGAAAAGGCCAAATTAATCTCATTTGGATTATTCACTATTCTAAAAACAGTGACCTACAAAGCTGAAAATTATACAACAATAGTCCTGAAATGCAATCAACTGCCACAGAATCGGATGCCAAAGTAATGTACAAGGAAGACATACCTAATTTTTAACGATCCCCAAAGGCAGGATGCTTATGCATATTAACACAGAAATACTGCTTAAAGCCAGTTGTGGTCATTTCATTTCATTTAACAATCCAGAAAGACACCTTCAATTCCTCGATCAATTTACCAATCACATTGTAAATGATCACACATACAATATAACGTCTAGATTATCATCCTAAAGAACTTCAATCTCTGACTGAATCACATTGGCGACGATAAGGCAAAAGTTTCTTAATCATAACCACTCAGTTCTCGCAAGGTAACTCCTCCAATCCTCAACACCAAACATATCGTGATGTAATTAAGAACAACAACTCGAAACTAGATATTCATATAAAAACAAAACAATTTCCGAAAATGCAGATAATTATCATGCGATTTAAGCGGTTACTACTATCTCGCTTCCAACACCAACACATACTTACAAAAATTTCAAAATATACAGCATAGCCTGAGTGGTTAAGCATCTTATTCGTAACTATAACTAACTCAACAAATGATCGCACGAATAAATGATCGCAAAATATACAGCATAATCTGAGCGGTTAAGCATCTGAAGCGTAACTAATACTAACTATAACTAACTCAACAAATTATCGCGATCGCAAAATATACAGCATAATCTGAGCGGTTAAGCATCTTAATCGTAACTATAACCTACCGAGAGCAAAACATATATGAAAACTACAGAACATACTCGAGCAACGACGGAAAAAGGAGACCGCGATGAAAGAGGCGGTAGAAAAGAGGTTCGGCCAAGTGAGAAGGCATCCGCTCCAAGGTACGGCGCTGCCTCCTCCACGCCTCCACGGCATCAGCGCTCTGAGTAGCAGCTTCCAGACACATCCGAATCAATTCGCTCCCCGTTCCGATCGTCTTCTCCGAAATGTTCTCCGCCATTTTCTTCCAATTGTTTTTGTTTTTATTTTGTGAATTTCGCGAATAAAGTGGGGGTTGGGTTTCTTCTCTACTTGTAGATCTGATGATGAGGAATGAGAAATGGAGGTCTTTTTTAAATCTTAGAGCAGGTACAGTGGGGGTCTCAATTGGGTCTCAATTAAAAATTGAGACAGAACTGAGACAATAAAATTCCACAGTGGGGGTCTCAATTGGGT
>JAULKK010000009.1:778850-790349 GCA_032355705.1 Rubia peregrina
GATCGGATATGGGCCTAACTAAATATTTTTAGGGTTATTAGACCCGACCCATGATCATCCCTAATTTGGATCGAAGCCCACACTCTTTTACTTCTGCTTTGCATGTTGGGAAAAAAGAGAGAGTATAATTCACAATAAATAAATAAAATAATTGCAGGAAAAAAACAGGTAAAATACAATCCATGTATATTTGACGGACCAACATTCCTCGCCTACCTTAGTAGAACAGGGTATGTTTCCAATTGAAAGTGTTTTTGACTTTTTGCACCTCAACTAATGCGTGATATCGAAAAAATTGACATCATATACCCATCTGTCTCAGGTTAAGTTTAATACTTTAACTTTTGACAGTTAACTTAAAAAATATTTGACTATTAATATTTTTAAATATATATAATTATAAATTATTATTATGAAAATACACACTGACATAAATCTAACATTATGTCATATGATAATATTCTTACTTATATATCAATATAATTTTATAGTTTAAATTAGTCACTTTTGAATAAATAAATAATACAATTGCAGGTTAAACTAGGATGAAGAGAGTATGTAATTATAAAAGCAACCAAATAATAGAGAACGATATTAATTAAAATTCAAACACCATTCCAATTGTTGGATAGTGAAAATGAGCAAAAACTTATAACTTATGATATTATTACCGTCACAAGATGGATTCTACGATAAATATAATTCATTTATTTGGTATGCATTTAACTTTGCAAAAAAAAAATATATATATATATATATATATATCTTCTGAATGAACCTTAAATTGGCCCTCAATTATAAGACACGGAGTCTTGTATATTTATCTTAGACCTATTAATTGTTAGATGATACTCATTGGTCTTTTTTTTACAGTCTTTAATGATCATGTTTAATCGTTAATATCTCTAGTTACGTATAACAATCCACATAATAATTTGATATTTAGAAACTAGATGTTAATATGAATCTAACAATATCTCACATGATATTTTTATTACAAATATATTAATTTATATTTACGGTCAAAGTTATCAAATTTTACTTGAAAAAAGTAAATATACCAATATCGATGATTTGATGTTGTTTAATTTAATTTATTTAAAGTTTATCGATGATTTGATGTTGTTTAATTTATTGTAGCGATATTTCTATAATTTAAAACACTTTAAAATGTATTATAATATTTAAATAATTATAATTTAACCTACTCCTATCACATTTATTTCAGTCCCTCAGAGTTCCTAGTTTTTAACCTGTCGCATTCCACCGCGAACAGCGTCGTGGGTGGGGCCAAACGCAATCACAGATCGCAATCAACGGTGATATCGCAGCCGTTGAATCCAGAATACGGGACACTTGTCTGCCGCGAAGCAGACGATAAATCTCTCAAGTAAGGGGTAATATTCGGTCATGTGCTGAAGCACGTGATGTTTGGACAAATTTGCAGAAAGAGGACCCCATAACGTGGTAGCCTCACAGGTGGGTAAACGTCAAAGCGCCACGTGCACTTTGACGACGTTTCTCGATCTTCTTGCAACACGTGTAGGAATAGTTATTTACTCCCTCCAATTTTTTAACATTAACCCAATTCGCGTAGATTTTTGACATCTTCTTCTCCCCTTTCTCAATTCTGGTGTAGGCGTGAAACCCATGTCGGTGAGGGCGGCGTAAGAATACAGGTTAGATTAGCACTTTCAAGCAAGTAATAAGGTTATAATTTCACTTTCTGATTTTATAGGATCATATTGACACCTTCGACTAAAACATAGGGTCATATGGGCACTTAACTCTTCTTCTTTCTTAAAAAATGTTTTACTCCCTCCATTTTAAATCAAATTACATACTTACATTTTAGCACAACCTACTATCAAATTCTACTAACATATTTCAATAAATATATAAATAGTAACAATCATTATAAGTAACATCGTTGAATTCGTCATAAAAAATACCATTTGAATCAGGTATGGTTATTATTGCCATTATCACTTACTAGCAAGGTAAAGTAATTATTTGGCCAATCAATTGATTACCTTTATTTTTAGAGGAGTCAGTCTCTTGAAAAATTATCTTTCCATAAGTTATGGAAAGACCAGGATTTAAATTAAAAATTAGAAGAAATTAAGATGAAATTTTTGGGTTGAATTAATCGGGTCATAAACTTATAACTAATGCACGTTTCGTAATACAATTTTAATATTGTAACTAAAAGTTTTTACCTTTCTATAATTTTAGTTCATGTTTTTTTTAAATATTTATAACCCTGATTTTAGGCTGAAAGTGCCAATATAACCCTGCAATCTTAGAAAGTGTCAATTTAACCCTAACTAATTATTGTATCTGCCAATATAACCCTAACTTTCAGTTGTGCTGATATATCCAAAATGCCTATTTCCGACGTTGACTTTGTAAATTTGGCAATGAGAAGAAGTGAAATGAGTAAAATGGCCTTGAATTAAAAGCTGGAAAGTTTAACAAAAATGCTGAAAATTTATCTCAAAATATCCTCACCCCCATAACCTATATTTCTTCTTCAGAGGCTATTGTCGTACTCTTCCGCCGCCGCCATGCTTCGATTAGCCACCTCTGTTGTGCTCTCCGATCAGCCGCCACTACTGTCGTATTCTGTCACCGCCGTCATTCTCCGATTAGCCACTTATCCACCTCCGCCTTGCTCTTCGATCAACCACTTCACTGCTACAACACCCAAAACCCTAACCTCACCACTGCCCACTGCCTCACACCACCACCGCCACCATTTTCGGCGCCGCTCAGCCAAGCGCCGAAAATTGAGACCCACCGCCCCTCTCATCGCTCGCCACCCCCACAAACCCGAGCCACCCTCGCCACTATTTATAGCACCGCCCAGTCAAGCCCGTAAAATCAAGACCCACCACCCCCTCTTCCCACTTGCCACCCCCACAGTTCCACGCCACCTCTGCCACCTGATTGCGAACCACCAAACCCGTCACCGAACTTCTTTGTTGATTGTAAGCCACCAGACCCAATTGCAAGCCACCGAATTCTTTGCAAGCCATCAGACTCGCCGCCAGACTTTTTTGTCGAACCCCACTAAGCACCAAGTTGAATGCTTTTCTCTTGATGCTTACCTTAGATGTTGAATTTTAATATTTTATCCAATACTGCTACGTTCATAAATAAAATAATTTATAATTTGTGTAACGACTAACGACAATGAACGGGAAAAATCATCGGTTTTAAATTTATTTTTATACTCGTCATTTTTTATAATCATTTCCTATGTTATTATGTACATTTTATAACATATAAACTGTAATTTTTGTAGCTGTGTTTATAAATACTACCGTCAACAACGTCGACTGAGCTACACGATTCTCTCGTTTGAGTTACTAAGTTTGTTTGTTTTCTTCTAATTTTCAATTTAAGGAAATGGAGTTATATATAATCGAGGAGACTCCAAGGAAATTCCCTCTGAGTCATACATGACATTTCAAGTTGATTTCATGAACACGTTTAAGCTAATCTTGCATGTGTTTTTTTTAAACCAATGTCTCGAAAGGAAGGCCTGGTATATAGAGATTATCTGAATTGAACTAAATTGAATTATATCGATTTGAATTGTATTGAATTGAACAAAACAAAAATAGGTGTGGTAAAAAATAATAATAGATGAAACAACTTATAGGGTTCTCAAACTATCACCAAATCATCCACCTTTGGCCCTCCATTTTTCCCCCACACTTTTGGGCCATGAACTTACGAAACTGGTGAATTGTATCCCTTCCGTCAGGCCAAACCATTAAACTAGGTCAAAATGTTAATTTTAATGGGCAAAATTGACATTTTTCATTTCCTTTTCTTTTAATGTTCATTTTCTTTTAATTTTCCATCCCCTAAACCCTCATTCCGCCACTGATCACTGCTGCCTCCGCCACTCTTCAGCCACCCCAAGCCGACCATCTGCCTCTCATCTCCTTCTCCCTCAATCTGCTTCATCCACTTCCATGGACGTTGGATTCTCCTCTCACAATTTCAACGTCCTCCATCTGGTTTGTCGCCGGTGAATTGTCGGGAGGGGAACAAAGCGGTGGCGCCGACCCTTTTTTTAAATTAACCCCAGCCCCTTTTTCAATTGTGAGGGGTTAAATTGAAAATGACTTTTTTGCCCTAAAAAGTCAAGCAAACTGCACGTGTTGTGCCGCTAGGGGGATTTAACGGTGTGGAGCGACAGAAGTATCATAAGTTGACGGTTGAGAAACTTCTGGGGTCAAAGTGTTGGGTAAAAAGGACGGTCAAAGGTGGACGATGGTGATAGTTCGAGGGTCACATAATTCGTTTGCTCATAATAATATTATAACTAGATTAATTGAGCGGGTCTCCTGACAAGCGACATGTCCATAAGTTTATGGACAATCCACTGCATTTTTTAATTTATACACTGCATTTGTTAAATTACTAACTAAATTTAAAATTTTAAGAATATATTTTTATATTATTTTTTTATATTTTCACATTCAAATCACATTATTACTACTTGTTTTAACTTTTAAAATACAATATTTAAGTTTTGTAAGAAAAAAATACAACATTTAGGGTAGAAAAAACAGTAGATTGCTCATAAGTTTATGGACAGACCGTTTTTCCTGAGACTTTCTAAAATTAATTTATGTTTCATCAAATCAAATTTAGACTGAATTAAATTGAATTGATTTGAGTTAAATTAAATTAAATTGAAGTGATAGATAAGTTCGGAAGAAATTCGCAAACTAACTGCCCTAGCTTGCACGCTAGAAATCAATCTCAAAAACACATAAATTGAATTTTAGAAAAATACAGTTCTTTGACACCTCAAAAAAAATCATTCCAATAATCGCCCATGCATAATCCCGACAATTGTGATTTGCCATTATATAAACATTCATTTATTTATTTTATTCGACGAGCCCTTCTATTTTTTTTATCACTACTTGTTTATAGATATTAGAAAAAGGAATTACCAGACTTCTAACGAGAATGTTGTAAGTAGAATACAATTAAACGTAAATAAGGAGAGAAAATAAATAGTTGGATGTGTGAAATTGTTAAATTTTATAATAAATGTATAAGCAATTTAGAGTGTGCTTTTATAACAATATTTGACTCTCAAAAAATAAATAAACAATTTAGCGTGGGACGGAGGGAGTATTTCATATCCTAACTTTAAAGCACACTTCCAATTATCTCATCAGCTAATAAGGTTGAAGTGAATTCAGAAAGATCGAATTCCATGATTCGATTGTACACTCTTTTTTTATATATAAAAAATCTCCTATGTTTTGAGATAGAAGTGGTTTAGGTTGCATACGAGAACATATTTTTATACTTACCAATTCACGGTAGTTACACTTTGGATAGTATAAATTGTCGTTGTACCAGGTTGGATCACAGTTATAGAAGATCCCTCTTTATCGTAGTGATATTGGTGTCTAATACGCTCCTTTTTGCCAAGTGTCATGGTTTTCGTGGGAAACAAGTTAATATCCATAAGGAAAATGTTACAGTTTGATTGGATCTATAGTATGCAACATTACAGAAGATCAGTGTGACTGACATGTAACTTAGATATCCCATATTCCAAGTTATCTAGGAGGCTAGGTAAGTTTGATATCAATTTCACTTACTGTAATCGATGTTGGGTGTTTTTCCCACCATATTTGAATGATATTTTTAAGAAAAAAACTTAAGCCACGTTCTTTTCAATTTAATTTAACTTCACTTCAATTTATTTTGGTTCACTTAATTTTAATTTTATAAAAAATTAACTTAATTTAGATTTATTATCACTATATTATATATATACATATATATTAATAGTTCATTTAAATTATGTGAAAAGGAAGTGTAACATGCTATGTTTTGTGGAAAAAATTAGAGCCAACCCAACTCACATTTTTAGTGTAGCCAACTAATGATATGAATTTCGATTTTCTAATGATCGACTTTCAAAGAGTTAACTGAAAAACTCGTCTCCTTTCAATTTGATTTTTTCAATTACTTTCAATTTGATTTTTGAATGCTTCATCATTTGGTACAAGAGTTTGCCGACACATATACTTGACATAAGGAACCAACATTATTATTATACAACTCGAAAACAAGAAAACGAACATGCTGAGTTCTGTAAAGTCCAATTTACGATGTACATACATGACTGGTTTGTTTTGTGATCTATATACGGCGGGTGTTTTCTAAATTATAAAATATTTATTATAATTTTTAATTTGAAAGTCGATCCCTTGAAATACGATCTTCCCATAAGTTATAAAAAGAGAATATTTTAAACTGCAAATTAAAATAAATCAAGATAAAATTCTGGGTTACATTAATCGGGTCATAAATTTATAACTACTACATGTCGAATAATAAATTTTTATATAGCAACTAAAACATTTTACCTTTCTATAATTATGATTCAACCACATCTTTTCATATGCCTATGGGAAAAAATTGCCAAGATTTCGTCATAATTTATGAAAAAATATTTTTTACCAAGATTTTGTCATAATTTACCAAAAAATAAATAAGCAATTTAGTGTGGGACGGAGGACTATTTCATATCCTAACGTGAAAGCACTTTGCTATGTAATCTTCTTTCCTTTTAAAATGTGTCAAACATTCTAAGGGCCCAAAATATATCTCGTTGAGAGTTAGCCCAAATAGTAAACTATCCATCATGCCATAAAGTAGGGGAGCATATGCATTAGAAGGCTAAGTATTGACCCAATAATCAGCATGACCAAGTGTGCAAGGTCCAATATGTGTGCAAGGCCCATTAGATCACTATTTGAATGTGATTTTTCTTCTTTTTTTCAAGCTCATGTTTAAACCCATGTAATTTTTTTCGAAAGCAAAGTAAATGGGGAAACGTACAGTATCGTGTAACAAGAAGAAGTTTTGGGGAGTATCCCATACAATTCCATGCAAATCACTCGACTATGCAAAGCTAGCTAGCGAATGTGCAAAAATATTTCTTTCTCCAGAGAACCAATATGGTAATTTAACTCCAGTTTCATGCAACAGAGTGCGAATCTATGCTATTAGGTCAACATAAGAAAGGGATGGATCAGCTTCTCCTCTGGCCATTCGAATGATTCCAAGCGCATCTCCAACGATTATAACGCCCTCAAGTTGCATGGAAAATGCACATCTAATAGCTTAAAGTAGCGCAGCTGCTTCAACCCTTGAAGCGTTGTGATTTTCAAGCTTGCGCAACACCCAAGCTCGTCGAAAATTACCACCAGCGTCCAGTAGAAAAATACCCACTTCGGCGTGACCATCTGCGACACTAGCATCAAAGAAAATCCGTTGTCCTCCCTCCGGTGGTCGAAGTAGAGAATGCGGACGTGCTCCGAACATTGATTAGCAGCCCTGAAAGTCGTGATGCTCGCCGCAGCTCCGTCCAGCGTCCATCATGCATCTTCAAAGAGTTTCTTGTAGTTCCTTCTTCAAATCATCACATCATCACATCATGACAATAACCTCAGCAGCTCCTTCTTCAAATCATCACATCATGTAGTTTTAAAAAATAATTTATAAAGAATACTGAGAGAAAATATGATGGAAAGGGTTGTTTTCTTCTATTGACGATATCAGTATAAAAAGGTGTATGCAATTACAAAATCCCTTAATAGAAGAGATTGAGATCAGATTCTCTGGATATGATAATAACTATCTAAATGAACAACCTAGATTAGGTCAAATAGAACTATATACGGTTAACAAAAATCAAGAGTTATGCTGATGTTACTTTAATATTAGAAGTGTGAATTTTATTTTCTTTAAAAAGAATATCCAAAACAAGTGAGAGGGAAATATTTCCCTCCCAATATTTCTCCGAACACTATGAATGTATGCATAGGTAATTTACTTCTTGGTGTGTTGTTAAGGAAATAACAAAATAAGAAAGAAAAAAAATTCACCATAACTCTTTTCATTCGGGTTACTCTCTCAGCATTTTCTTTTCTTTTTCCTTTTACAAAGAACTTAATATATTTATTAATATGAAAATATAAATATAATTATTTGAGATTTTTGAAGTCATCACAATATATATTTTTAAAATATATTATATTTCAAATTTCGATCCAGTATATTATTATATAGATAAAGTAGTATCATCATTTGGTAGTATTTGATTCGCTCGCAATGTATAAATTTTGAATATTAAATTTTGTAATTTTTAAATATACACAATAAATATAAATACCCATGTGGGCTATGTTTATGGTCAAATTGGTGTTCGCTTTCTTAGATTTTCTAGAATATTAGTTGAAAAGGAAAGGCGAAACTGTGAATGAGAGCAGAATTTGTTATTATTTTTATTTAAAAATTTACTTATTACTTGGTAGTTTATCATGCTCCTTGATTGTTTGGTCTATATTTCGTTATTCTTCAATATAAGTACCTCATCAAGCAAATGATAGTTCATCCATCATCCAGGCTAATCAGCCCAATTAGTGAATATTTTGAATTTGTAAATATTTTGTCGGATTTGGACCCATAACATGTAATTTCAGCTCAATTAGTGTATTTTAATCTTTTTCACCTTTTATAGAACTAGCCCAATGACCGCTTATGCAAAATGGCCCAATGTTTGAAATAAAACAAGAGTTTCCCCTTATCATTTGTTCCTCGAAATGAATTGAACTGAATTAAATTGAACCAAACAGTACCAAATTAAGCTAAATTGAATAAAAATTAAAATAAGCGTATCCAAGATATTGATAATGTGTTTTAACTAAGCTAAGTTTTATCCATTCAAATTTCTGTTGAATTGAACTGAATTGTAGATAAACACGAGGACAAAACACTTATTATAAATTTTTAACCCACTTTATTCCCTTAAGTTTCAAAACTTCAACGCTATATCTAGAGGTAGAGACACCAAATTAAATTGTGACCCACCAAATTAAAAAATTTAAATCCGCCCCTGATTATAGGTTACACGCTAAAGAAACCAAATAACATACTTATTTTCGGAAAAACATGAGACAGCCTTATTGAAACTTGCTCTCCAAGTAATACACGGAATTTCTTTATTGCATCACAAAATTTGTTTCAAGTAGCAAACAACAAATATACCGAGTGTTAGTGCATGCTGAAGACGGAATCAAAAGACTAATGTCTCTTTCCAATATGAGGAAAAACAAGAATCATAATGTCAATCTCAGCTTGAACAAAAAAGTACGGGACAAAACTAACATAATAATTGCCATTTCTTAAAAAAAATATAAAAGCTAACATATACTACTATCTCTGTACAAGGAAAAATTGTTTTAGCCAAGTACATTGTAGAACTGATTCATCGTTTCGACAAGAAACATAAAGTTTGCGTATGAGGGAAAAGAGGTACTGAACCTAATCCTTCCATGCATCTTTGATGGCCCTTCTTGAGGCAATGCCACTTGGCGAAAAGCTTGGTGTGACGGGCATGGCTGCCGGCATGGCCACTTCTTCATCTTCCCAATTGTCGTCCCAGTTGTCGTCCCACCCATCTTGCTCGTCGTGTGAATCAGGCAATGTTTTGGTGACGCCCGAAACTGGCAGCTCCATCTCGAGCTTCTGGTATTTGGGGCTGTTTCTTGCGACATACTTCCTCCGGAAGCTGATGCCGGTACAAACTGATGCGATGATCAGCACAACAGCCAGTGGTACAAACCACAGATAGGACGGGTTTCTAAGGAGATTTATGTACGAAAACTGGGTGTAACCGGGGATTTTCCTGGAGCTCTGTGTTGCTGTTCCCTTGAATTCGAGTGCACATTCCCCATTTCCGGTTTTTAGTACAATCTGACCATCAGACTCGCCATTTCCTATTGAAACCTTGACCTGAGTAGCCAAGGTTAACCATATTAATAATGCTAAAGGAGTTCAAAAGGTTAGATTCTGAGTAGACAAAATGAGTCGAAGTTCAAGAAGCACATGAAGATAACCAAATTGAATCAAAGAACCGAAAGTAGGGAAGGAGGGTACAATCAACTATGGATTACTAGGTGACAATCCAATATAGGCAATCTCCCATCAAACGTTTACCATGCTTAACAAGGGTTTACTGCAGTAAGTATTAAACACATGTGATAACAATCTTCCATTTATAAGGGGAAGAGGTAAATTTATAGAATAGTCTGACCCAAGCACCACCTAAAGAATAGACTTTGATCATAAAGTGCCTGACTTCCTTAAATAGAATTCTAGCCAAATTTTCAACTCACGGTCAAAGAAGCTTATCTTACGATAGAACATGATAATCCTTTTGTGATTCTGCACGTGTCTTACGACAAAGTGGTATAACAGTCCAGTTTTTAAGACCCAAAATTCCTAAATTTACACGAGATTCCTACCAAGTTTCTTATGTCCCAAAATTCCTAGCAATTATCTGAAAGGATACTGCACATAGGAGTCACACAGCTTCTGACAAGAAATCACTTTTCAGTATCTTTTCTATCTGAGCAAAAGGAGATCAGATAACCCCCTTAAAGGCGAGAAGCTGAGAGAAAATATGAAACATCTCATCAAAACTAATACCCAGTGACTTTTTGTCTAAAGAATACCAGTTTCTGTCAAAAGCAGTTCAAGCATCAGAAAAGGGAGAAGCGTATAATTTTCCTCCTCTCAATTTAGAATCCATCTACATTATAGAGCTTCAGAAATTAACCATACTATACCTTCTCATTGTTATTTTCTTTTACTAGAATTTGCTTCCGTTCCAGCTTAACAAAGTCGGGTGCAGAAATGGTTACATCCACAGGTCCTTTTCCCTTGTTTTGAACCAAAAGAGAGAGATCTGGAGATTCTGGTCAATACAGCAACCGATTACAATATGATCCACGTAGGTCACTGAACGACAGCAGATTATGTCAAATCACACTCAATAACAACAGATAATGATAAATATTCTTTTGGCTTCAGTCTAGATCCTCTGATCAAAGAGAATACATGCTAATTTCAAAACTTGGAAAAGGGCCATACTTGCGACAAAGTCCGTAAGTAAATAATCAGGCAAAGTAGAATTGTAACATTTGGCAGCACGAAAACCTTTACAACAGGAGTAATATAAAATTTGTGTCCCATTTGTTAAGTATGTACCAAAGTGGTACAAAAACCAAGAGTACAGATAGAACATATTACCAGTCTTCATCACACTCAAAGGTGTATATCAACGCAGAAGCCAGACACGGCTTGGTAAAATGCTGTTGCAACTCTTAACCATATAGGTTTCTATAAGAAACATGTGCCAATATCCATTCAAAATATAAATAATTATCAACAGCTAAAGACGGCAAAGACATTTAATATGCTCGTTTCAACACGAGCATTTGACTTTTATAACTAGTTTAACAAAGAAGTGAAAAGATTAAAGAAAGTTGACAAAGGCCAAAGTTCAAATAGGTATAAGGTCCTGTTTCCCTAATTTCCACTAATGCCAATTTTAAGCCTTATATTTATATGTATGTATGTATATATATGTATGTATGTGTA